>JAGVSN010000032.1:1800000-2024712 GCA_022651745.1 Parapsyche elsis
TAGTATAATTTATTGAACATGCACTATCTACACAAGTAATAACAGCAACATCATAGAGATTTCGATCAAACTTCGAATTGCGCTGATCTCAAATGCGCATCACTTTTCTTAGCCGTACGCTATTTTATCACAAAATCTAGCAATACTATATTCAAAATAAACATCAGAATCTATCATCGGGTAGTAGGTATATCTTTATTTTTTTTTATATTTTGCAACTTTTAAAACTTCTAAGTATTCTATGTAATCGTTCAGTTTAGGTTAATAGTCAAAAATATGTGTTTTCACTTAAGATTTTTTCCACTGTTGTGATAATATTATATGGTCTGTTTATTATATCAATGCGTTTATTGGGATTGTGTCTTTACAATTTAATTTTTTATTATAGTATTAATTTTAATTTAACGTGTGTGTGTAATTTTACGTCGCGCACTTTCCGCCTAAGAATGTTGGTCATACCTATGTATTTGAAGTTTTGTTATATGTAGGTATTATTAAATTGAAATACAACGAAATGGGTAATCGAACTAGATAACAATAAACCGAAGATGCTGATTACAATAATTTAACAAAACGAAAGCGAAACTAACGGTTCGAATATGCGAAGTCGTCAACTGCGATTCCCCGATCTGACTAAATCGAGAATGGATAGGCCTACGTGGAAAATTGATAAACGAACCGCGCTTCTTCAACGGTGAACGTATTTATTATTAAATTCGCATGCTCTAGTTTGCTTTACGATGATCAAATGATCATTAACGATGAATTTGTTAGACGCAAAGTGGGTTTCACAGTATCGGAAAATTATACTGATGATGGCCGATGATGGTCTATGAGCGAAATCTGAAATATCCATCGTATAGTTTAGAATTTGATATTGATACGATATTGATAATATTAACAATTATGTAGGTATGTAGTTGCGGATTATTTATTTATATATATGTATAGTTTTCCGGTGATTATAATAATAATCGGATGTTGGATAGGTATTCCGTTTTCATGGATTGACAATCTTGTTTTTCTCCAGATTATACGCGATCGTAAGAGTTTTAGAAAGTGGATTATGACTGGCGATCCATAATTTGCTTAAACTTCACTGGCAGGTTTTTTTTTATTGAAATGTCATAAATTATGTTTACGGCTAAGAGAATGTTCACCTGATGAGAAAATTTCATTTTCATTAAAAAAAAAAACATCACATCGAGATTGTTTTATTGAAATTTGTTTTTTTTTTCATAAAGATAGTTTGTTAAATAATAATTAGTTAAAATAGCACACCTTACATTTAAACTGGCATATTTGAATTTTATATGTTTGAGTATTACTATTTTATTATTTTGAAGAAAAAGGCCTTTTCCGATAAATTTACAATGGGGCTACAAATTAAAAAATATTTGGCATAACCTTAATTTTAAAGTTTTAATCGAATTTATTTGATCAAATGAAAATTGAGAACGTAACAGAACATATTAAATTATATCATACTACATATTATTTAAATATGTAATTTACGATTATATTTATTTATTTTATATTAATTTTAGTGACATCTATGTATTTTTATTAACACTAAAATAAATCAATGAAAATTATCGATCAATATTGATTTTTTGAAAATGTTTAAACATTTTTACATAGATGTCAGTAAAAAAAAGTAAGTAGAATATTCATCAAAATTAAATTAAAAATATATTAGCGTAGCGTCTGTTTGCCTGCCTGCCTGGATTGTTGCGGTCACGCCAGCGTAACCGACATAAACAAAATATTTTTAACGATGTGTTGAGAACATGCCGTTATCCGTCAAAGTCGGTTCCATACACGCATACACCCATTCAATCATTGGTACATTACAGTGCAACCTATACCACGCGTGCCACTGGTTGGCACGCTGAAAGTTTTTTGGTGGCACAAACGAATGATGAATTCATATATACATAGATGGAGAGTTTTAAAAAAAAACCTTTTTACTAACGTCTGAAGGTCTTTTTTTGCAATTTTTCAAATAAATACAAAAGTATAGTGTACAATACTTAAAAATTACAATTATGTGGTACTTCAGTGTATGTAGGTTGCCGACCACTGCACTATGTCATTATATCATGTACTGTCAAATGCGCTATGGGCTGTACTGTTATTGTATAAACCAGATTGCATGGGTGGGTTTGGGTTAGAATCCACCGCCATATGAAGGGTAAACCAGCTAGTTTTATATAATATCATTCATAAAATCAAATAGAATAGTTTTCCTTGGAGAATTTTTTTTTATAAACTGCCCACTTTCCTTCTTACATACATATATTAGGTAATAGAAATAATAATCGTCGAATCGAGAATGCAATCTCGTTTGAGAACAACAGGAATGTTACGCGATCCATCGAGCAAAATGAGGTATCGGTGGGAGGTTCGGTCGGGTCAGTGGGATGAGATGTAGAATGTAGGGTTGCAATGGTGGTGCATGATCTTCCGAATTGATGATCACGACACGAGGGTATTAGCGAGCCTTTGAATGGAAAAGGCAGCTAAGAAACATGGACATGCAAGTTTTTCGTGCCAACCGGTGCCTAGCATGTTCTATACGCCGGAAACATGTCGGAACGCGATCATCATTATATTTAATATATATCATAAAAATATATAAATATTTATCGAGCACAATCCCCAATGTTTGTTTATATTATGTCGTCAAATTAATTGAATTCGAATGTGGAAATTTATTTGTATAAACAGATAATATATACATAGGTATTATATTATATCAATTGAATTTATATTTTATACCTTAACATGTTTTTTTAAGCATTTGCTTTCATATGACAGTTAGTGTTAAAAAATACGTATGTATTGCGCAAATTGTATAAGTTTCATCTTAGCAAAGTTAATATAACTTTTTATACCTATTTGACAAGTTCGACGTGCTACTTTTTTGTCGAAATAATATTTATAGCTGACAATTATTTATTATAGCACAAATCAGCTAGTAACTTCCGAAAACCGATTTTTGTATCCTCAAATACATATAAAATTTAAATAACTAAATATAATTAAAACTGTATGTACAATTTATCTCAGACCCCTGGCCTCCATCGGCTATGCCGCCTGCCCATGTATTTTAAATAAATAAAATGTCATTTCGTCAAAAGTCTTCCAAAACTTCTTTAAAGTCAAATTATTGTAAGCAAAACAAAAAAATTGTATAATAAATAAATTTATTATATAGTATATGTACAAGAGTTATATCATACAAAATAGAGCACAATTATGGGTTGAAATTAAATTTCCATCGTCCATAATTAAAGAGAGCGTAAATTTAGTGTTTCAATGCGATTTTTAATAGTGATATCCAGAGTTGCCGAAGTTAGCCTTTTGAGCGATCGGTGCTGATCCGCTGAAGTCGGGTTTGTAAGATCCATCATCGACGATGCTGAAAAACAACATTGGAACAAATCAGCACAATATTTTCGCAATGATAATAATCGATTGAGGCGTTGCTGCGAATACTGACCCGTTAGCTTCATCCCTTTCGTTTTGTTCGAGAGCGCGAAGGATGGCTTCTGGGATTGGTGGTGGAGTTGGGAGATGAGCTCCACTGGGACGGAAACCATTCTCATCAGCCGTGTAAGAGATGGAGTATTGAGAGCCATCAGGACCTGTGTAAGCGAAACCACCCTGGACTGCTTGGGAGTCACCCTGAGCATGACCAGTTTCTTCAGCTTTGATACCATTGGCTGTTTCGTAGCTGAAAATTACAAAAATCCATTAATAAACTTCAGATGATTCAAGACACGTATCTATGTATGTACATATGTACATATCACAGTAGAGCCAAACCGATGTATAACAAAACATTATCCTGTCTGAAGAGAAGGATTGGATAAACAATAGCTGCATACCAAGCAAAATGTATGTATACTACTTTTTTAAGTCACAATTTGTGAAAACAAGATTAAAAAAAATTCATTGATGATTCTGAACATTCCACTTGATACACAATATCACGAAAAAACAGTTTGTTTCTGGATATTCACCAAGATTCTCCTCGAGCTCCTTCGAGCAGAGTGACATATTCTGAATCATCAACGAAGTTTAAAACCTCGTTTTGTAGCTTTCAATTCAATTCAAGTAAAATAAATTAAAAATGCATTATAGTTTCTTTTGTATGGATTATAGTAATATTCCGTAACCAGAATTCTTCAGACGATAGAGCGTTTTGTAATATGTCAGTTAGATCTGCGCCATTTTATAGTATGAAGGATAGTTACCTGAAAGCATAGTTTCCATCACCATTGTTGTCATTGTTGAATTTCAAGATTGGAATCTCTTGTCCGGCGCTTTTGGATCCTTGAGAGTATCCACCCTGACCACCTGCTCCTTGGGACTGTCCATAAGAGCCTGAAGATCCGAATCCTGATTGTT
This sequence comes from Parapsyche elsis, assembly GCA_022651745.1. Lineage (NCBI taxonomy): Eukaryota > Metazoa > Arthropoda > Insecta > Trichoptera > Hydropsychidae > Parapsyche > Parapsyche elsis. The sequence goes on from JAGVSN010000032.1 coordinate 1,804,417, forward strand.
TGTAAGCAGAGGAAGGAGCTGCCAAGAAAGCTCCGCTACCACCAGCCGAATGGGCACTGTTCGGTGGAAGATAATTATTCTCCAATCTACCCGCAGAGCAAGCCACTACTCCTACTACCAACAACAACATCTGAAAAGCAAAAAATAACAATGTAATTTCAATGAAAGTTGCAAGTATTCGAACTGATTCAGTTCTAAAGGTACTCACACTGCAGGTGCTCATCTTCGAGTTGTGCTTTTAGTTCGAGACGTTCGAAGATGTTACTCGTGAAGCTTCACTGTTTGAATGATGATATGAAGACGAGTCTCTGGGTATTTATACCGATTTGACGTTTCGTCACTGTTGCGGAACTGATCGTTTATGCGAAGTAAAAAAAAAATATCTATGTATATTGAAATTTGGTCATGAACGTTCTAATTAAGATGATGGTACACATAGCACGTACATGCACGCACACAAACTCGTTTAGATATAGAGCATGCATATATAATATGTAGATATTGCTCATCGATCCTTTCGATCATTCGACACATGTTCTTCGGTTTAAATGTCAATGATACATTTTTTTTTCAATTTAAATCTTTCGCATAAAATTCACTTTATGGCGCGTCTTGAAGTTTTGCAACGCGCATTGAAAAAGTAGACCAACATTCCGCACTCGCAAGTAAGGATCTTCGGGGTTGAAATCAGAGGCTTTCAACGACTCAAAAACATCAAATTCCTCGTAGTGATATTTAAAATGTCATACTTAATTAAATTTTCATTTTTGCACTGATTGATTTAATGTTATTTTGTTTAAATTTGTATTTTTTGTAGGACTTTCGATTTCAAGCGTTTGTTGCTTCACTTTTGACGTACAGTTATCAATCATAGTGAAATTTCTTTCGGAAAGACACTTGAATGGGAAGAGTCGTAAATGGGTGAATGTCGATTTTGTAACGAACCGGTTCGGTCAGATGAAACCTATAAATTCTGACTAGTCATCTATCGATCTAAATAAAACGATAGTATTATTAACTGTTTTACGATTATTTCACGGCTAATGTAACACTTTATTTTTGACTATTTTTCATATAGAAATTTGCATAGTATCAGTCGTATGAAATAAATGGATAAAAATATAACACAAGGTGGGCAAAAAAACCATAGCTTTTCAAAAATTTATATCTCTGAAACTAAAAACGCTATGGTGATGAAAAAAAAATCATTTTAAAGTTCATTTCATTCTTTATCAATAGATATAAAAAAAAAATAATAATAATGGTTTATTCCAGACGGCAAAGAGGGTAGTGCAATCCTTGCCGTCCATACAAATTTATAGATGATAATAATAATAATAATAATAATATAAAATAATAAAAATGAAATAATAAGAAGAATAAAAAAATTATTAAAAAAAAAGAATAATTATGAAAAAGGAAATTAATAATAGAGAAGAATAATAAGTAAACTAAGAGAGAAATTTGTTAACGAAAAAAAAAAAAATATTAAAGGAATAATTTACTACAATATTATTACATTACATCCTTGCTGTCTGGAATAAAAACTATTATTATTATTTTGTTATTTTATAGTACCTAAATGTAATTTTAAAGTATAAGATTTAACTAAAAAAATTATTGACCGATTTATGATAGTTCAATATGGTCCCTACGTGCACTACAATTTGAAACGGAAAATAAAGAAAAATATTACTGTATGAAACTCTCTAAAAAAAATGCATTTTTGTTCTAAACTTTTCAAGCGCTAATTTTGCATTAAGGAGAATTATTTATCTGACAAAAACCACCATATCGTAAGAAAGAGGATGAAATGAACATTAAAATGATTTTATTTTCCATCACAGTTTCGTTATGACATATATGTAAATGTTTGAAAATAACTACGATGTTTTTGCTCATGCTGTATAACACTCATTTGTGTACACGCACATACGAGTATTTATGTTTATCTACTTGTTTATTTATTATGAAAGAAGTATTTTATATTTTATATGAGCTTTTTTTATACTTAATTATATATGGCGTATTGAACATCAATTTTTAAATTGAATGTGTAGAAGTATATGCAATAATTTGTATAATATAATTTCTAATCGCATGTATATAATTTTATAATTATAGTAAATAAATCAATGCAATAAATGAAAAAAAAAACAATTTTGTGTTAAATTCAGAATGAATGCAATTTTACGTGATATCATAACTAAATTCTATATTTATAGATTGTTAAGTAATTCTAAAGACATATGTATGTATGTACATACATACCTACATATTTATACTTATGTATGTATACCAATATGTATGGATGTATGTATGTATTTTCATCTTTGCAAAGTTTGAGAGTTTCTCATTTTTAAGGTATAGAAATTAAGGAATTGTTGCATGGGAAAGAAATATTGCAAATTGGTTCAAATGGAAATGAAATATTTTATTATTGATTTTCTGAAATATTTTATATTACTTTTATGAAATATTTTATATTTATTTAGTATATTGAAATATTTTTACTCGTATTTTGTAAAATATATATAAATTTTCATTACATCAAATAAATATCATTGTAGAATTTATTTTTCATTTTTTTTATTTTCTATATATGTATACAGGTCAAAAAACCCAATTGTACAATAGTATTTATATATAAAGGCATAGAAGACAACATAAATAAATAATATGTGTAATAATAAAATAAATAATAATAATAGAATGTGTGTAATAATAAAAAAAATCGCAACGTACAGTTTCACATGTTTATTATGTAATTTGCATATTATTAAATGTATAACGCTTTTCACAACATTAAATATTATTAATAAAAAACAAAACACAATTGAAAAAAAATAATAAATAAAATATGGTATTATTGTATGTTCGCGCAAATTTTCAGATCAAAACATGGCAAAATACACAAAAATAAAAAGTATCATTGAATATATTAGAAAAACGTATACTGGCATTCAAAACGAAGTATTATTTTTTTTGATTGATTAATTGCTTTTTTCTTTAATTAGTCTTCGTATTGCTTTCTTCCCATATGGCAAATGTCGTTGTTATGTGCAAGATATTTAATAGTGGTATCCGGAATTGTCGAAGTTGGTCTTTTGTCGGAGTGGTGCTGGACCTCCGAATTCACCCCTGTAATTACCATCATCGGAGATACTGAAATTTAAAATTGCATGGATTAATAAATAAGAGAGTTAGCGAGTCAAAATATACAATAGAGAAAATACTAACCCGTTAGCGGCCTCTCTTTCGTTTTGTTCGATGGAGCGAAGGATAGCTTCTGGAATTGGTGGAGGAGTTGGAAGATGAGCTCCACTGGGATGGAATCCATTCTCATCAGCGGTGTACGAGACTGAATACTGACCACCATCGGGAGCAGTGTATGCGAAACCACCCTGAGCTACTTGAGACTCTCCCTGTGCATGACCGGTCTCTTCTGCCTTAATACCGTTTCCAGTTTCATAGCTGAAATTTATATTTAAATTATATTCCAAACTTGTATTAATTGTATGTACATACGTGTGCATTGTATGAAGATGTACCTGAAGGCGTAGTTTCCATCGCCGCTGTTGTCATTGTTGAACTTCAAAATGGGAATCTCTTGTCCAGCGCTTTTGCTTCCACCATGAGAATACCCACCTTGAGAGTATCCGCCTTGATTGTAAGAGCCTGCGAAAGAGGGTTGAGATCCGCTTTTGAAGGATTGAGATCCTTGAGATTTACCGAATCCGGAAGATGCGCCTTGGTTGAAACCCTGAGATCCGCCGAAAGCACCCTGAGATCCGCCGAAAGCACCCTGAGATCCGCCGTATGATCCTTGAGATTTACCGAATCCAGACGATCCACCTTGAGATCCGCTGTATGATCCTTGAGATCCACCGAAAGATCCTTGAGATTTACCGAATCCACCCTGAGCTCCACCGATAGCTCCCTGAGCTCCACCGAAAGCCCCCTGAGCTCCACCGAAAGATCCTTGAGATTTACCGAATCCTGACGATCCAGCTTGTCCGGTACCTTGAGATCCGCTGTATGATCCCTGAGATCCACCGTAAGATCCTTGAGATTTACCCAATCCACCCTGAGCTCCACCGAAAGCTCCCTGAGCTCCACCGAAAGCTCCCTGAGCTCCACCGAAAGATCCTTGAGATTTACCGAATCCACCCTGAGCTCCACCGAAAGCTCCCTGAGCTCCACCGAAAGATCCTTGAGATTTACCGAAACCTCCCCCCTGAGGGCCTCCAAATGCTTTTCCTCCAGCACCGCCGAATGCGCTCTGACCTCCGGCTCCTCCTTGCCCCGAGCCACTACCGAATTGGGATTTTCCTCCGAAAGCTCCTCCTTGGGTGTAAGATTGAGCTTTTCCGAAAGATCCACCCGAAGAACCTCCAAAAGATGGACTTCCACTGTTGAATCCTCCCGATCCCGCAGAGAAGCTGCTTTGCTGCTTGTAAGAAGAAGAAGCTGAAGGAGCTGACAAGAATGATCCACTACCACCGGCAGATTGTGCGCTGCTTGGAGGCAAATAGGTGTTTTCCAATCTATCTCCAGAGCAAACCATAGCTCCCACCACCAAAATGAATACCTGAAAATGCGATTATTAATATACAACGTTATCAATAGTGATATCTTACGCTGAACGTTTCAGCAAAACTCACCGTGCAGCGCATTTTCAATAGATTTAGCAACCCTTCTTTGCTTGGGATGTTTACTAGGTGAGCTGCACCGTGTGAATGATGAGCTGAAGATGACTCCCGGAGTATTTATACCGATCTGATGTTTCGTCATTGTTACGGAACTGAAGTCATTCTCCGAGAGCCGATCGCGAACAAGCAAAAAAAAGTAAACTATACGTACAGTGCGTTTCATCAGGCGTGCCCTTCCTCAAACAACACCACATTATATTCAAGATCAAACCGGCAAAACTTCAAACACACAAATCGACAGAATATTATATTTCTGTATTAGATACTGTCATACGGTATATTTGCTTGAAGTACATATCACCGGGAAAAAATCGTCCGCAATTTAAAATATAGATATAATTTCGATTACGTTCCATGAAACGCACTGTATATTAATCGCGGTAATTTTGCACACCTAGCTCATCGTGCAAACACATATATATACACACACACGTAGACGCTAACAGCAAACATGAACTATAATTTTGAATTTCGAATCCGTAACAATAAATATCGAGAAGCGTTTCGGTGAAAGGGACAATGTCGGGTTCGACATTGAAACTTAAACGGTTAGAGAAATGTATCAATTATAAGCGATCGATTTGATTTTTTTTTTCTTGTTGAGTTGTACACTCGTGTCATCCTTGATTATCATGTATGCTATTTTGTTTTATACTTTTTTGCATCCTAAATGCACTTATGACCGCATCATCGTGCAAGTTGTAATTACTCGACGACCTTCTACTCGTGGTAATGTAGCGCGTCCTAAAACTTAAACGTTCCCGGAGGCTTTTTATTTGGATTAAATTTATGAGGTATTCAAAGTTATTTTTTTTATTTTATTAAAGAGCATAAAACATTCTTTAATAGCAATGAAAAGGCGATGATTCAACATGTCAATGATTTAATCAAAATATATTAACTCAGCGTGATGCATCAGAGATTTTATCATGCATTCACATACTCGTAATCGACAGTATTTTAATACAAATTTAAATGTAAAACGATCCCATTTACCCTATGGTTAGGTTAGGGTATAATTTTTTTTTAACAAGACATTATGCAATGTGACTTTGAGTATCTGATATTCCGAACCGTGTGTGTTAAAAAGATATAAAAATTCGAGTGGTTAACAAATGCACCAATAGCTTGAAGCGTTCGTCTTTCTCTTTATAAGAGAGATAAACTTTTATCCCTTTTTAACACAAGCGGTAATGACAAACAAGCTCAAACTACAAACTCGCCTATTAAAGAAAAACAGACTATACATATGTACATAGGTCAGGTAAGGTTAGGTTAAACTAACAATTTAATTTTAATTTATCTTACATAAAAAATACAGGCTTCACTTAAAGTGTATATTTAGCAATTAGACGGCTAATTACAATTCGTATCAATTTAATTTCTAGATTTAAAATCTTGCAAGATGATTTATGGTAAAGTTGATTGAAAATTGCAATCCTGGAACTCCTCGATCGTCGGTGTGCGTGGTTTTTTTTAAATCCAGCTACAACAAACTATATAATTATATAAATTTGGCAGACGAAACGACCGTGAACTTGCACGCTCGTCATTTTTCAAACCAAACTTGTGCACATCTTCAAATACTAAAAAAGAAAAAAAATAAGAGCTTTTATGTTTCTGCGATGCCAATAATCATCCAAATTATATTAAATATGCAGAAAAAAAACTAAACCCATTCTACTCTCATCATAAACCGAAGTATGGTGAAAAATTACAATATCATACGTACATATGTAGATGATAGCGTGTGGTTTAAATTCCGAGAGTGCGCGCGCGCGTTGCTCAATCGTTTGCCTCGCGATATAACATTTAGAAAGATGATCATAATAAATTGATAATTAATCGTAATCGATTTTAAAAATCGTCGATCGTAAAGGACGCACTTGTGTCTATCGATCGCCATTAGTAAGTGTAAACCGTTACAAATTGATTATGAAAGCTTTTTCGTTTTGAAGTTCACCTTGTTCATCCGTTCGCCCCGCAGCCATAGCGTAACTTAATCCTATTAACAAAAGCCTCGACGTATGATATTTCAACCGGGTTGTCGTGTCAATGGTAAAATAAATTATTCTATTAGTATGCCGTTAGTGGGTACATTAAATTTTGAGTCCATTCCAGCTCGGATCAAACGGTTTGGTCTAATTCGAGTACGTATTGTTATTTTATATGCCGCCAAGGTTGATACAGCTTTTGGCTTAAAAGCTTAAGATTATGTTCAATACGACATTTTATTCATATTGCATGCTATTACAAGAGCTAGAAACCATGTAGTTGGAAATGGAATCGAAACTGAAACAATTTTCATCGATGAAACAATCAAATCATTCTAAGCACAAAGATAAGGACATTCATCGAATGCTTAAGTCAGTTTTTAACTCGACGCGTTGAAAAGGCCTTTTTTTCGGTCTTTTAAATATGTAATATCGTCACCATATTGTAATGTTGTAATTTTGAGAGAAATTGATATTTAAAAAAAAATAAATCATTAAAATCAGTCAACCGGAAGTAGGGGTTTTTTTTTGTCGAAAAGTTTACCACAAAATATTTCAGAAACTGCCCCATTGATCAAGTCGAAAATTTATATTTATAATTTCCATATACAATTTAAGAGTTGATAAGGTTTTGATCACAATCCGCCGACCGAAAGTTGTAGTTTTTCTTATTTGAATATATGCCGAAGATCGTATTTTACATACGCGCGCGCACTCAACACAGTAATTTCATGATATGTATGTATGTATTTTGGTTGGTGTGGTGGTGTGCATGCGTTTTATTTACTGACGTACTTAAAAAAATAATTTCGTTACTCTTTGTATTCCTCAAATATATGGATAAAGTCATGGGTTGGCCACACCCGAATTTTTTATTATATTCATCGATTTCTCAATTGTTTTTGTTTGTCTGTCTGATTGATACTTTTATCTGTTTTTACAATCAATAGATTCGATATCGATTATTTGGCCAAATCTGACATAAACGATTTTACACACACACACACGTACACAAAATATAATACAATACGTTTTTATCTTCCGAGAACGATACAACTTCATGGCGATAGTTTCGCAAACGGTATGCCAATTAAACATAACGTATTCAACGTTGCAGAAATCCGTCTATATTGAAAACCCTTCGATGAATTTAGTCCACTTTGAACCGCCTATAATTTGTTTACAGTTTTTTTAACATCGCCGAAATAATCATCCAACACAACATACATATGTAGGTAGTATGAAATAAAAGTTGGTACGGAATAAAATCTTCAATGGTACTATGTATGTTGAAATTCGATCGAGTCCAACTCGGAACTGAAAGTAGCTGAAATTCAAAACTTAAACTGTACGCGTCCGTCCGTACTTTTTCCTTCATTTTTATTCGCTTTATCCCATTGTCCAATATATCGAACGAGTCTGTCTGCTTGGTCTATACTTTGGTATTATTATGTACTAGTGTAAGCCCATTGAATATATATCAACGGAGCGGTTTCTCATCACCCGTACTGAAAAATAATATTAAATTTAATAGCTTTTATAGTTGTTGCATCTATGGCGTGTTGTAATACAACAACGTAACAATTTAGCAAAGTCGCGAGCCTATTTTTTAATATATAAATAGTCAAATTGTAGCCTGCCCATTATCATCTGGTTTGGCTCACCACGTAAGCGCTCTGTTCCGAATCAGTGATACCGAGCTCAAATCCCACTCGTGCGACGTTCTGGTTACTTTATCCTAATCGGATAAAGTATTGTGATCGTGCGAAAATTCAACCTCGAGATTTTGACTGATTTGTATCAGGTATCATCCCCTGATTACGTTTTCATGATTTCTGAAAAATGTCTGTATGGCTGTGTACGTGTGTGTGTGTGTGTGCCTGTATGTGTTGTTTCTCCGAAACTATCAAGTCCATCAAGCTGAAATTTCATATCTATATTTTTCACGTTAGCCGTAAGAGATACTGTGATTTTGGTCAACATCTGACTACCGGAAGTGGCAGTTTACTCTTGAAGATTTGATTTTTTTTTTTATTTTTTTCGGCCTTTTAAATATGTAGTATCGTCACAATATTGTAATGTTGTACTCCTGAGAGAAGTTGCTAGTTGCTATGTTGGTTGTTGTGGTGGTGTGCATGCGTTTTATTTACTTACGTACTTAAAAAAATAATTTCGTTACTCTTTGTATTCCTCGAATACATATGTATATGGATAAAGTCATGGGTGGGCCACACCCGAATTTTTTTTTATTATTTACCAAGGCGAGCCTTATCAGTAGACAGACACACAAAGACAGACAGACAGACGGAATAGGGCTGTCTGTGTCTGTCTGCTGAAAACCAGAACGAGTGGGGGATCGAACCCGGGACCCCAGCTCGGGAGGAACGTCCTTACACTAATCCGCCATCGCCAGTTGTCAATAATTTTTTTAAACATTACCTATAAAAGGGATCGCGACTCTGCTAATAATACATAGATGGCACTATAAAAACTATTATTTTTTTTTTTGTTTTTGATTTTTACAAAATCACTTACAAAATTATAATTATTATACATATGTATAATAATTAATAATTATAATATGAATAGTAAAGTAAAAAATATATATTTTATCGCTTTGGGATTCGATTATATATTGGGATTCGTTGTATTATAACGCGCCATAGATGGCGCATTGTTGCATAGATGCAACAACTATTAAATTTAATATATAATTTTCCAGTACGGGCGATGAGAACGCTCCGTTGACATTCAACGGGCTTACACTAGTTATATATATAGTAATAATGTACGTATATACATATACATATATGTATGTACATATGTACCTACATACATACATACATATGTAAACGGTATTGACTTTCGTCACTGTATACACTAAACAGTGTGTAGACGAGTTTCGCATCTCGGTCGGACTTGAACGCCTCAGATGATTTATCAAGTAATTGATAACACACACACACACACACACACACACACACGCAGAGACACAGACAGACAGACGGACGGACAGACGCGCAGTTGACGCCATATACAGTTCGATATGTGCGTCCGCCAATTTTGATTAATCACGTACAGAATTTTATTTCGAGTTTTGGCCCCACATTGGAAAACAAGGCGCGCCACCGACCGGCAATCAATAATTCACACGATTTATTTTATTCGTACGCATGTACATACATACATATATATATGTATAAATATATTTTTTTACATTCGGGTGTGGGTCAGGATCGGATTTTAGATAATAATTCGGCCTTGGCTCTGTGCGATGGGTTAAATTCGCCACGGTAAGCAATCGCACCGTTTAGCCACTACTCCGCGCCCGCAACGATGATGCAACGAGGCGTCGCCATTTGCAAATGAGACGAGCTTTTGCCGATGTCGATCCGAGCTGATCAATCATAATTGTCGTACGGGACGTGTGTGACAGGTGTGGTAGACGGTAGGTACGCGAACCGGTTAACCGCGACTATACACATAAATTTGTACATGTGAATAATGCATACATGTGCATATATGTACATATGTACATACGCAATGTGTGCTGTGTCGGCAATGCAATGTATTGAAATGTAATATGATGGTATCGCTGCATTAGATTTCGTTATTTCACCAACAATGGGGAGTCCTCTGATATTCCTCAGGTGTGGAAATGGTGTGAATTTCCCACAGGTGCATTGCACTGGAATATCTAGGGGTTGCGTTCAAAATGGGTCACATACTCGTATGCGGCTAGAAAATATCCAGCCAGTGGAGCCAAGACGACGGGAGTTTTTTTTTTTTTTTTTAATAAATATTAAATATTCTAGTCAGTATTGGATACTATAGATTTACTTTTAAAGTATTGTATTTATTATATGCACGTGTACATATTGTAATGTAACTTTTTATGGTCTTTTATGCTAATACATAGTTTTGTACAAAGTGTCCGTTCGCCTTGGAATTTACCTGCATATCTATGTATGATTTTTCAGAATAAAAGTCACTCAAGAATAGTGTTTTTCATTTTTCAAACTGTATAATTATTATATTTTTGTTTCTATTTTATTAGTTTCAAGTATTTTTCAGCCGATGTAAAATGATGTTTACCAAACCCGTTCTCGATTTTTATTATATTATGAAACTATTTTGCGTAATAATTATTGTCTTCATTTACCCATCCCCAGAACGATTAGATATTGTAATAAATATTCTGATTTTATTGTTTTAATATTAATCTGTCGTCCCGATTTATTATTTCTTTTATCAACTCTACATAATTTATTTATTATAATATAATATATTATGTATTTTTTATGTAAAAGCCCTAACAGGCGTATAATAATAAATAAATAAAAAAAAACATGCAAGATTACTATACAAAATACACTAATAAATAAGCTGTAAGGTCACGCGGGTGACATTTTTTCGCCGAAAAAACTGTTACATTTACATAAGCAGTACTTGATTAATTAATTTTAATAAAATTTCACGCGTAAAACGATGATAAATGTCTCGACACAGTAAAAATAAATTGACTCAAAAGTCATATCAAACAATTTTTCATCAGAACCAAGGCAGAATCACATTTCACTTGCGAAACGGCGAATTTTAGTTTAATAAAACCGCAATTTAAATGGCTATGTCAAACGCACGTCACTCTGGCGAAGGCGCTCAATCACGAGCGTGAATCTGCGGAACGTTTTCGCCAAACAGAACCGTTGCATATTAAAAACATAAAATGCGAATTGGTACGGGCAATTGCGTCGTGATCGCGCACACTTGCAACGCTCATTTTACAATTAAACAACGCTGAAAAGTGTCTACGTGCAACGGATAATGCATCGCGGGAACATTGTCCCGACTGTGTATAAACAAGCGTGAATTCCGTCTGCCCCCGCGGCCACAAAAGGTTGATATCCTCTGGCCGAAGTGTTGCGATACCAGGTGAAATGTCTGAACTATTTTCTTTAATGTCAGCTAGGATCTGTTGTGTAATGTCGGCTAGGAGCTCGTCTCGAATGCGAAACAACCTAAGCTTCTCCATCTGAATGCAACGGCTGCAATTTTTTTTACACGTTTATCTTTTAGCACGCTAAAATCAGGCGAGTTGTGCGGCGAGTGTAAAAAAGTTTGATCAGGACGATTCTGCATACATTCATTATGCACACACGTAATCGTATACGGTTTACTTTTTAGCTAGAAAGGTGAAAAAAATCATCGTCAATAATCGTGATATATCGATTTGTAAACGTGCATTTATAACCGATGCGTTCTATCGACCCGATTCGATCGTTGTTGATACGTTTCATAATTTTTTCTCAATAGGAAAAACATCAGTATGCCTTATGTAGTTTGTACAAACCCCACCGTGTTTATATACATAGGTAGTAGATGTTGCTAAATAGAGGTCCGGCAGCCCGCAGTTCAACGAAAATAGTTTGCGGTCAGGTTTTTCCAGATTTGAGGTCCAGAAGCGTGACCTCAACCCGGATATCCTTGTTTTAAACTATCAGCATACAACAGTTCGCTTGTGTTATACTTATAATATAAAAAAAAAACTAACATAGCCATTGCTTTCTTTATATACAATTGAAGTGTATGACTTTTGATTATATTGCACTGTAAAAAAAAGATCTATGTAGGAATGATTGCTGTTTATTTACCACCCATATACATAATGAGTCAACAGCCTTTATAAAATGAATCACTAGGACATTGCATTGTATAATTTAAAGTCTTTCAATGGACTTGGTTCAGGTGTTGTATTGAAATTAACAATTTTTGTAACACGACATGACGATTCAATCGGAACTGTTTTGAACTTTTCAGTCAATTTATAGCACCTGTAACATTATGCACGTATCGTTTGGTATTCATTTATCGGCAAGTATGTATTTGTCTACGAGTCGCAAAAATGTATTATTACAATAAATTTGAATTAAATTGTTCTTTAAAATCGAAATTTGAATATGAAAGAGTGCGCGTTGACGCTTTAGCTATTGTGTTTGTTTTTGTCTCGATTTAAATAAACAATGTATGTATGCGTATTTACTTCCCGTACAGTGCAGTGATAATGAACGACTTGAAAGTTTGCGGAGTTGATCACAATAATTAACCATAACCGAATCACATTTTCCATACTGATTTTATTGTGTTGATGCTTTTTTTTTTTTGTTAATATACATATGTAATATATGTACGAAATTTGACCGTCAAAATGTTTCAAATGAATATTTTTAATTATTTATCGATTTTTTAAGTTAAAAAAAAATATTTTTTCGTTGAGAGGTCTGTATAAATTTTACAAAAATAGCCAATGGCAAATTATCCACCTCAAGTTAATGAAGCGTTAGGCAATGGAACGCCGCTGACAGCAGTATATCAGTAGTTTGACAGCGTTAGTATATCAGTGCGGGCTACTTCAATACGCTGTTTGATCGTGAACATTATCAGTTTTTGCCGTACGACCAGTTTTGACCATAAGGATGAGCCATTTCGTAATTGCCACTTATAGCCGTATATTTTTTTTTTTCGCGTATCAAATTTTCTTATTTTTATTTTGCGCTCAGTACGTAAATAATCTTTGTTCGTGTGCGCGGCTGCTATTTATTTTTATTCACCCATGATTTTTATACGAAAAATCGTGGGTTGGCTTGCAATTACATGTATTAAAATGCTTCACACTCCTGAATCAAGTGAATTTAATTTACACTGATCGTTAATTAGAATTGTTTGCAATGTCGCACAGAAACAAACGAAACGAGCCATCGCTATGATGCAAATTTTTTGACCTTTTATATACTATGGATAATTTATATCTATTAAATATGTTTTCCGCGATGAAAAGTAGAAAAAAATTAATTCTAGAAAATATTACCGACATTAACAATACCAATTATGGTTTGTCACCCGAGGCGATATTAATTAAGCGAAACTGATGGGCTCGGTCATGATGGAAATAAAACAAATTTGTAAACGCAACCGCAATCTACACGGCGAGAGTAAATCTCTTCAAATATTTATTTTCATTTTAATAAACGTATCAATTGGTGGGTGGAAAATTTATTAAAAAATCAAAATTACATCAATACAATACGATTTATTATTCATCCGTTTGTGAATATTTTAAATTTAAGTTTAAGTGCGTTCTGATTGTTTGCTATTTTAAGCGATGCTGATTTTTCAATACTTAAGATACTCGTGTTTTTGTTTCTTAGAAGTAAATTTGAATCTTATCTCGGAAACGAACTTTTGTATGGATAATTAAACGTAAGATTAAGAAAATAAGTAAACATTTAAAACACACGACTTATCAGTCGTGATATATTATAACGATAAAAAAAATAAAAAAATATTCGCACATACTAGTATGCCAATTTTATTCATGTAGTGTGCTTTATTGTGTTGTGTTTTAATCGCACGATATGTGGCTTCATTCTAAAAGGGCCCATATTAAATTTACCCATATGTGTGCTCTCTAACGTATTATATAATACAAACGCGCGTTAAGATACCAATGTTCAAATAATAAAGGCTTTACTTTCGAGCGTTGTTGCGCTCGAATATGGCCGTGTCACGATGTCTTAACATTGATCAGACAATTTGGTTGCCACATGCCGTCGTTATTCGCTCGCATCCGGCGACGTCACGTTACGAACAATTTTTTTCGGTCGTTATAGTAACGTTTCAACGGCGGGTGAGCAAATTTTTCGCTATTATATGTACGTAGATATGTATGTATAGTATAATAGGTGTACATATATGTAGTAATTATCATTATTCAAATGAAAATGTGTAAAATGTAATCGCACTATTTGTTGCTAAGATCGAAATGATACACAAAATAACGTATCAATCATACACCTTATTTTAAAACATTTGTAATGAAAATTATCTAAACATTTTGTTTACCTTACACTCTTACAGTGAACACAAAATAACAATATTGGTTTTAAAAAAAAAAATTCGGATGTAGCCAACCCATGACTTTATCCGTATATTTGATGAATACAAAGAGTAACGAAATTATTTTTTTAAGTACGTAAGTAAATAAAACGCATGCACACCACCACACCAACCAACATATGTACATATCATGAAATTACTGTGTTGAGTGCGCGCGCGTATGTAAAATACGATCTTCGGCATATATTCAAATAGGAAAAACGACCACTTCCGGTCGGCGGATTTTGATCAAAACCTTATCAACTCTTAAAATTTATATGGAAATTATAAATATAAATTTTAAGCTTGATCGGTTAAGTAGTTTCAGAAATATTTTGTGGTAACAGGATTTTTGACTTTTCTACAAGAAAATAACCCAACTCCCGGTTGACTGGTTTATCTTTTTGGAACTAGAAATTTTTCTCAGGATTACAACATTACAATATTGTGACGATACTACATACATATTTAAAAGGCCGAAAAAAAAAAAAAAAAAACAAAAAATCGTTCAAGAGTAAACTGCCACTTCCGGTAGTCAGATCAGACACACACACACACACACAGGCATACAGAAAATTTCCAGAAATTATGAAAACGTGATCAGGGGATGATACCTGATACAAATCTGTCAAAATCTCGAGGTCGAATTTTCGCACGATCACAATACATACTTTATCCGATTAGGATAAAGTAATTAAATATCGCTACGGTGCTAAAATTTAAATAATTTGAAAGTTCATTTAATCCTCTTTCTAATTTATTGTATTGTAGTTTGCTCCAAACGGATAACTATTTATGCCAAAATTAGTACAGGCAGCCTGTCTTAAATGATAACAATCAACTTAATAGTTTATCGACGCATGAATGGTTCAATATGGCTTCCCGTTTGCTTTGAAAGTTTAAAAATTAGATAAAGGAAAATATTTTTGCATTAAAGTCCCTTATAAGATGCGTTTCTCCTGTAATTTCCTTTTAAGTGTATATTATAGACGTTAATTCTTTTTTGAACCAAAACACGAATACAGTACAGAGTAATTCGAGCATAATCCTTCACTATGTTGACTGACACGGACTATCATCATTAAGTTTTCGATGCGAAACATTTAAAGTGTGCACTTGTGATATATCCTTGCATCGATTGATTTACGGTTTCGTTTTTCAGTTCCTGCTTTTTTATTTATGTTTGTGAAACATCGCCGTTTCCAATATTTGAATACGAATGCCAAAGAGTCAATTCGTGGTCGTGTGATTGCCGGCTAAAACACAAACACACACATGTACATATGTATGTACATACACAGACATCGTGTTAGACATCGTGTTGTCTGTGATGTCAGTAGTGTGATGTGCACCGAGTGACATAACTAGCTGATGAAATGCATACCAGACCTTGGCGTTTTTCGATGTGCTCCATTTGCGCAATCCGTATTCGCGGTTTGATTTTTTCAGACTAATTATTATTGGACAGTCTAGAATTCGCATAGCCCGTTGTGATGGAAGATGAATAAAAAAATAAAAAAAACCAAACGCCCAGAGCATAACCCGTCAACGCCCGTGACGTGTTCGTATATATGTATAAAATAATTTAGACATTGTATCTACATATGTATGTAGTTGTAGATTTTTTTCGATTGACATTCGATGTGAAAATACTCGTACTTGTATGGTCGCGTGTACCCGATGAGTATCGGTAATGGAAAAATAATCAGATTCTGGTTTGACGTACATATATCTGTAACAGGGATCATGTCGAGTTGAAATATTTTCCAAATACACTTTTATGTATGTAAATTTACACATTGACCTACATATGTATGTAATTTTATTATTAATTAAACTGTACGTATCTCCAGTTACTGTGATATTATTATAAAATGAATGATCGAACGTTATAAATTTAAATATTTTAAATCGTCGAATCGTTTTCGATGAACTTTCACCGCTATATTGAGTTAGAAGGTAATTTTGTATCGATTCATTTCTTCAAGTTTTTTTTATTTTCCCAGTGTAAGATATGACAATTTTTGGGCAAATTTATAAGTTGAAATGTTTACATGTGTAAGTATGTACATATGTATGAGAATATGAAATGAAATAAAATTATTAACTATTAATATTAATACAAAAAATAACAGCCTTGAGTCTTTCTGTCTGTCCGTCGGGAATTCTCGACACACTTCTTTCGTTTTCATTGAAAATTTGAATAATTATTTTTTAAATAATTTTTTTTCCCGTAAGCCATAAACCGACAGACGACCAACAAGATAATCAAGAGACTTTTCACAAAAATCCATACATGGAATAATTTATTAGGTTTTTTTTTAATATTATTATATCACTAGTGTAAGCCCGTTGAATATCAACGCCCGCTGAATTTTCAAAATCGTAAAACGCCTTTTTAATAGAGATCCCCGCTACTTCCTAATTTTTTAAAAAAAGTCTAAAAAAGGGGTCGCCGGGGCTGGGGGGTGTTTAGGAAGTCCGGCATGGCTTGAGGAAGTCCAAAAAGAGGCCTCCGGGGTTTGAGGGGGGTCTGGGGGGGGGGGTGATTTGGGGGGTCACGAGTGGCTTAGGGGGGGTATCAAAAGTTGAAAAAAAAGTTCAAAAGTTCAAAAAAATAATAGTTTTTATATCTATGTACATATGTACATATATGTATATGGCGCGTTATAATACAACAACCTAATAATTTACGTAAGTCGCAAACTTTTTCGCAAACCGCAAACCGATTTCAACCTATTTATATGTATGTACATATGTACATATGTACAGGCAGACTGTCTATCTGTTTATCTATTTGTCTGTCTGACTATGTCTATATTTGTATGATGTATATATGTTTGTTCATCTGCCTGTCAACCTGTTTGTCCATCTGTCTATATGTTTATTTATTTGTATGTATATCTGTTTGTCCGTCTGTCTCTCCATCTATATATCCATATCTACCTATCTGTTTATCTATTTGGGTATCTGTCTATTTTTATGTATATCTGTTTGTCCATTTGTCTGTTCATCTATTTACCCATCTGCCATCTGCCATCTGTTTGTTTCTCGGTCCATCATAAAAGCTCAACACATTTTTATTGTTTTCATTGAAAATTTTAACTAGTTTATATGTACATATGTACATACAATACTGATATTATCAGCCTACTCACATACATATATTTCGCAACGGGCAAACTCTATGCAAATTCATGAAATATTGTTATATACGGGAAAAGTATATCAATACGAAATGCAACACAAAGGCTACAAGCATACCTTCTTACTTATGAAATATTTGAATTACATACAATCTTTTCCGCACTAGATATGTTAATGTGAGCAGCTATAAAACAAACTCCCACACGGGTACTTGCAAGTCTGAAACTTACAACTAAGGAGCTAATCGAGGTTGGAATTCATGCGAATCATTTATTGCGATACATTTTCGGTCAATTTCGGAAGACGTTGCGGTACGGAGGAGAGCTTATGCTTTTTTTTTTTTTTTTTTTTTGGGTTCGATTCGTATCACGTATTATCGCACAATTAGCGGTGGTAATTTCGGGCTAATAGCGGCTCGCGTGTCTCGGTAAGAAGAGTCGGGCCTCCAGAGATGGTCAGGTTTTGCCCCTTAACATTTGGCCGAGCAGTGGCCGTGGGCATTTCGGTTAGCCGGTAAAGTGGTCTCGTGTTGCAACGATTAATTGCAATCGGTGCTTTGGTAATCCGGACAGTTTGAGTGCATCGCAGAAACGAACGCAAAATCGATACGTTTGAATTGCACTGCAATATATACGTACATATGTAGGTACAAAGACGCAAAGTTTCCAATGTACACTTTCCTCACGTTGGAGACATCGACGCGCGGTCATTTCGCAACCCGTGGAAAATTTCAACGCAAACTCGGAAAATTCCGTTGAAAATTTACGAAAATAATTATCGTCGTATCGTATCGTATGCGATGTATTAAATCCACACTCGTGCTATGTTTATGCCGTCGTTGAAAAAAAAAAATAGCTATAAATGCGTAACAATGAATCATGTGCAATTTTTTGTACGCGGTCACGAATGTGCTTCCAGCTCGGTTAATTTAACTTGAGCGTTTTTTTTTTTTTTTTTTGCGTTTGCCGTTTTGTAAAACCGTCCATTTGAAGCGTTCATTGTGTTTTGTTTTAAATCGATTCATCAATGGTTGCGTTTAATTTCAACGTAGAATGTTTGAGCGCCATTGGAAAACAATGAACCAAGTCCGACGTTAGTTTTTAACTGCACTGTATTTTTTTAATGAAAATTGATTGATTTTGACTTTATTGTGCGAATAATTACGATATACATAGGTTTATACATACATATATGGCAGATAGGTTTCGGCTCAAAGTCATATTTAGATTGTAATAATTTTGACTATGCTCTTTATTAAAGCTCGGCCGATTGTCCGCGGAGCAGCACTTTGACGACCAAAAAATAACTCCAGTCACGTGACGTCATCCGTTACGCTACGTCATCGTTCACTAGTGAACGTAGTGTGTGTGTGCTATATACATATGTGTAGCGCCTGAAAACCAATACTTTTAATTTATGTATGTATATGTACGTTTGACTCGGTCCGGTTCACTCCGCTTGCTACTGGCGCCATACACACTACAACAACAACGCATATTTATTTATTTACGAGGTAAGAACCCAAATTATTTACAAGCAACAAAAAAATAAACCATATTATACGAAAATTAAATTACAAGTCAACAAACTATAAAAACATATTATTTAATGTAAAAATACATATCAACATATTATATACGTACATGTTATATACAGACAATAGATACATAATAAAATAATATATAATAAAAAAATAATAATAATGTCCACATCATCTGTTGCCGGGGCATTAAATAGCTTGAGAGTCTTAGTAACGGAAGAAACTGCCAATACATTAAGACCTAATTAATGGCTCATTGAGTAGGCGATGTGTTCGTGAATGTAATTATTCGGCACAAACCAACCAATCCTCTCCAACACTTGATGATTCCAAATGAATCCAAGAAATAAAAGAAACATGTGACGCAATAATAACATATCTCTTCTAATAGCGAGTGACTACATGACGACCATGCCCAGACTAAAATTACTAGGGTACGTATTTGTAAATCCAAATAAATTATCATTGATAGATACTGTTTATAGACAGACATTTGTATGGTTGAAATATGCAATAATATTGATTCATTTTTTTGATGAGCCGTTCATTTATTCGAACGTGCAAAATAAACGCCTGGAATTTCAATACAGTGAGATACAATTTCAATGAGAATTGATGCGTCAATATCCAATAGTGATATTGGCGTACTAATCAGTTGTGTGAAAATCCAATACTCATTTTATTGCATCGGGAAAATTGAACATCACAATTGTACCGATTTCATTCATTTGCACAGCTAAATTGAGCTGCAATCCCGTTACATACATATATGTACATACGTATACATTGCCATTATTGTTTTGCGAATGCGAAACAATCGTCGTTGATGAATTGATTCGGCCGTCGCGTCGTATATAATATACTATAATATATCATACTGGAGAATATCGGCGAAATAAATAATTAATGCAACGATTTTTATTGATTTTCTCAACGCGAACTTTTCACACCGAACTAATAAATATTAAACTAATTAGTTTTTTTTTTCTTTTTAGACACTTAGAAAGATTCGGCAATGCGATAAAATTACATTTTTGCATTATTAATAATGCGCAGAAGATACTAATACTATCGCCTGTCAAAAATACGCTTTTAATGCGAAATTAAAAGGCCATTAAACTTTTTTTTTCTCCAATGTATAATACTTTTTCAATGAAAACTGTATGGAATTGTTAATATGCTATTATATACATTTGCGAAATGGAGCTTAGTAGAAGTGGGGGAAAATTATAAAATAATAATGAAATAAAAATGCAGAAAATCGGTTTGACCTTCTTTTAATCGTTTAAATGTCCGATTTATTACAATTTTTAACTATCGACGAAATCTTCAACGTCATAATTATCTCACGCACGCGTTAATTCAACACAATTTAACTGAAAATCGTATGTATGTACATATTTATTGGAATGTGTAATACTTAAATACAACAAACACACTCTTTTAAAACACCGAAGGCTAACCGGGCGTGGGTTTGGTGAACGCGATCGGTCGTTTCGATATGCAATCGTAAAATTTCATTGATGTAAAAGCATTCGCCGATCTATCATTTATCCGAAAGTTCACAGGTCGCAAAGGCTAACACCCAAAAATTGACCACCTCCGTACAAAAAGCAATGTAAAAATGTAGAGTGATCAGTGTGCCGCGACTCGACCTATCTCAAAATAAATAAGGCACGCCTCACACGCGTTCGTATGCGGCTTAAGAAATGTCTAGGTAAATTTTATGCTACGAAGGTCGATGGGAAAACTCAGATTTGAACTTTAGGCAACCTTCGTCGACGGTTCCTACTGCGTGTAAAGAGTATGAGGAGGAACGTATACCCTTTATAGCGTAGGAATTTCCGCTTGTGCAAGGTTTTTCCTACGACTGTGATCGAAATCTAAATAAAATTCTTCAAATCGACTAGGTTCGCGTTCACGCCCCGTGTGTGCCAATTGTTTTCAGTTCAATGTTCCGACAATGATCTCAGACTATTATTATGATGATGATGCACTGTGACGCGTCATGCGTTGCAATTGTATGACCTATGTACATATCTATGGTTCGGTTCTTAAAGGGCCAATGTTAAATTTTGCACGACTTAAACAATCTATGTACATTGTCGATCGACTGGATGTAAAGAAGCAGAAATAAAACAAAGAATGAAACTGGGATGGAGCACTTTTGGAAGAATGAACGTAGTTTTTAAATCCAACATTCCGCTATTCTTTTAAAAAAGAAAGGCATACGACCAATGCGTACTGCCAGTTATGACGTATGGATGTGAAACGTGGATGCTGAATTCAAGAATGTTACGTAAGATCCAGTGCACACGTCGGTAGCGAAACGTTTGAAAAAGTTGGAGTTGGATGCGTAGCGAGAAGAATGGATGGCAGATGGACGCGAGAAATACTGGAATGGTATCCGAGAGGATGTGAAAGAAAGCAAGGTAGACCGAGTGGACGATGGGCTGATGGGTTGAGAAGAATGTGTGGAGTCGAGAGGATTGGAGAGGCCTTCATCCAGCAGTGGATGGTTAACGGCTGAAAATGATGATGACGTTGTCATAAACTTTGACTACTCGAAACTAAGCTTTTTAAAGTGCACACAAACCGGAGCGGACTATTATTCGCGAGCGTATAAATACGCTCGGTGGCGGTGGTATAAATTCATCCGTTCGCAAATAATAATCCGTTCCGGTTTGTTAGGAGCTTAATAGGAAATTTTTATTCGGATAGTTAGAGGGTTAGTCTGTTGAGTGAAGGTTCGGGGTTCAATTCCTGCATGTCGAATGAATTTCTGGACGGTTTTTTCGACCTTAATTATCGTCATTGGCAAAATTTGGAGATTGTTAAATACAAATTGGCCGTCTCCTGTTAGAATTTGCACATTTATCTAACTTAGTTAGAAAAGGTTCCACCAAAAATTAGCACCTCATATCCATTATTCCCATGTTAACCTGTTATTGGGTCTTGATCCTTGGGTTATTCGACCTGTTGGTTAACTTCACCCAAAAAATAAATAAAATTGCAATACAAATTATTTATCGTTTATACGTACGTATGTATATGTATTTGGGTTTGTTTATTAGTTATACTTCAATTTTAATAGTGTTCCTTAAATTTTCAGAAATTTAAAAACTATAAGGGGGCGAAGCCGGGTACTTTAAGAATAATGCTTTCTATAAGATATGTACTTTCGCTTTTTAGCATGTCAATGTCTGAAAGCAAGTGCATATTGTTATTATGTAAGCAAGATTATTGTCCGCAATCAATCAACAGATATGTTATATGAAGGGAGTAACTTTTGTTTACTAACTTATGAGTGAACTAACAATAGCGGTAACTTTAGTTTACGGGAGAAATATTATAAATACAATAAATAATTTAATTTTTCAATGAAAACAATGAAGTGAACCAATGGCTATTATATTTAAAACTTATATTCTGTGGTCATTCTGTGATCGGGACACATTCGACCCATTTTCGGAAAGAGAAGGTTAACACATTCTAAACTTCAATATTAATACACATTAATGTTTCATCTTATAGATAAGATGTTCAAATTAAAGCTCTGAATTTGCATAGCGAGATAAATATTTTGATATTGGCCCTTTTTTTTATTATATTATACCTATGTATGTATGTACATATAATAGAACCGAGTCGACGAATTGCATAAAATGGGTTCTAAAATTTTGTAAAGTTGTCACGCGTGGAAAATGTCGACTGTGACCGCATCGAGCGAAAATCTTAGTCATAGTCGTTTACCAAATCGATAGTTTGCCATTTGAACGATTCGCTTTGCACGACTTTTGCGCGCGAATTGTTCAGTATCGAAAAAATGCGAACGCGATGAGTCGACGAAATACGTGCATAATAATATAGTATGTAGTTATTTATTTAGAGTGATTTCTTTCATTTCTTTAGCGTGCACACGAGACGAAGAAAAGTTTTTCTCGTATTTTCTCATACAATCGATACGTGTGTAAATGATTATTCGAGATTTGGCGCCAAATTGCGGATGCGGATGTTCGTCGATCAACCTTGATGTTTTGAGAGTGTATGTATGGATGTACATAAGTCCGGAAATCGTACCCAAATATTGGTGCAAATTGAAAATAAAGTAGGTCAAAATTTGCAAGGATTTTCGCGCTTCCTTCCCGGGAATTTGTTTATGTCGTATGTATTATGTCGCATAGCTGCCATGCGGTGCTAAAATTTAACGATTGACAACTTTACTGTTACCATTACTAAATACGTTAATAAAATAACTTGAACCAAAGAATCAGACTAGCGAAAAATGATTAATACGATACCAACTGTTTATTTTCCCCAAAGTCATATGTTTTATTATGTACATACATAAAGCCAATGTCTGTTTGCCACAAACAATTGATACACTTTTCAATCATTTTTTCTCGTAACTCACAGTTGCCGATATTGTTAGTCAACTGGCAATATTCCAGTCGTATAGTTAGTAATTATATTAAAATTTCGTTTCAGAAGTATCAAAGCTCGACACACAACGTTTGCTTTCATTGAAAATTTAAATGATTACTTTTTTAGTTACCGTTATTGTTAGCACACTCATATGTCAATAATAAAACAAACCGTGGATCGTCAACCAACGATATATGATAAAAGCATACATACATATGTATTTCCAGCGTCATTTTTAAAACACAGAGTGCAGAGTCGACTGATACTATATTTCGAAACGGTCTCCTGCGAGAGTGAGGGTTAGTGGATGCTTTTTGATGTTATTTTAATTGCTTTCATTTAGTTTTTCACAGTGGTGGAAAACAAGCTTCATAACAACAGAACCTTTCAACCTTTCGACAGAAGAACGCGAACGCTCTGAAACTTGTCAGTCGATTAAATAATAATAAAAAAAAAATACGCGGAGAATTGCAAAAGGAATTTTTCCTAAGGCAAATCGCACGCTGTCATTAAGCGTGTATGGTAAGTATTGATGGATTGATCGCAGAAAAAATTAGAATGTTAAATACTGACAATATTGTTTTATTTGTATTATACGTGTGTTTGCATTAAATACACACACGTGGAATCATTTTGTAAAAACGTGCAGTACTGCTGTTTTTATCCAACAAGTAATCGAGGCGACATTGAAAACGACTAACAGTACTGTTTTTTATATATAAAAATAAACCGATACATCTAATCTAGACGTTTTTCATTTACAATTATGTACCTATATTATGTTACATTATATAAAGATTAATTGTGTCGACCTATCAATCGAGCAGACCTATCAAATTCTTTGAATCGAACTACTTACATATATACAAATCCACAGCAATTATGTATATACCAGTGCATTTTTTTTCGTCAATAAACTTTTAAAAGCTCCAAGGAAGCTTTTAAAATCGTTTTTTTTTTTTTTCGCATCAGCCGCGCTCCAAATGCATATTTTAATCAGTCGAACATGAGGAAGCGAATTGTGAATATGACGAAAATACGACCTTTACCTTTTTAATATCCCAATCAACGCGCTTCGCACATTTCGCTACCTAAACAGTTTTAATTGCATGGCCGACATTTAAGCCGCGCGCATTTCGGACGGCTTAGCAAGGCTTCGCGCCTCTTTCGACCTGGAGATATATCAATATCGGCGAGCACTCTCTCGCCGATTTAACATCCGTGTGCATGTGGTTTTGGTCTAGTCTTTTGTTGCACAATGTGTTTTGTTGCCGATTGTGCAACAAAGGCCGCCTTTCGTAAAGTTTAATCCGGGGCGCGCCAGCTATTAAATAATCCCTTTACTCGCTCTAAGCACGACCGAGAGCGAAACGCACTACTGAACCCGAATCTCCAACCGTTTCGTATAGAAAAAAATTAATCTTCAAATCAATTTGGTCCCATGCGTACAATACGTATCTACATATGTATGCTTATATAGCGATTCAATGCACGTATCGTATATAATCATTTTCAGCCGTTCACCATCCACTGCTGGATGAAGACCTCTCCGATCCTCTTCCATTCACACATTCTTCTCAATTCATCAGCCCATCTTTCAATCGGTCTACCTTGCTTTCCTTCACATCCTCTCGGATACCATTCCAGTATTTTTCGCGTTCATCTGCCGTCCATTCTTCTCGCTTTGGGTCCAGCCCATTGCCACTTCAACTTTTTCACAAGTTCTGCTATACTGCCGTCCTAAGCCCACTTAACGTAACTGACAAAACAACAATATCGAGATAAATGGACTTTATCGAGATAAAGTTTTATTCTAAATTATCATATATTACTGATTTATTTAAACTTTTTTTTAGTGCATGAGGTTATTTTATTGTGTTTTGATAATTCTAAGGAAAAAATTAAAACAAAAAAGAATACTTTAGTAGTTACGTCACTTTATTATTCATTATTAATGTATACATATGACTATTCCAAACTTCAACCACTCTATTTGAAAAGAATGAATCTCTAAATATCTTATTTGATTTTTATTTTCGGAGTCTAAAAGTATGACCTCTTAGATGAGGGTTCTCATTGAACATTCCCGAATGTCGAAATAGTCGCTGGCTAGATTTTGATATTACTAAATTCAGATGGGTCGTCTCCTGTTTTGCCAATTTATCTAACTTAATTGTGAGACGGTTCCATAAAATTGGCAACACCGAAACAGTTCCTCACTACCTACCAAATCATTGTACGTTTTTTCCATCCTTTCCTCCCGACTCCAGAAGGCAATGGGAAACCACTGTAGAGTATTTCTCCTTAGTTACTTCACTATGGTAGACGGTAAAATGTTTGTCAAATAGTGAAAAGGCAACGCTTGATATTCAAGTACGCCACATTCAGAAGTAATAGGGGTAATAGGGCCGTAACTAGCAATTCTTGCACCCCTTGCAAAATTTGATTTTTACATCTGTATTAAAATAAATCTAAATAATTCCTTTCTTCTCTTTCAGATCTCTTCCTGGGACTCAATGGGAAAGAAGGCAATGGGAAACCACTGTAGAGTATCTTTCCTTGGTTACTTAAATAAGTGAGAGATGGTAAAGTATTTTTCAAATTGTGAATAAGCAACGCTTGATTACGCCACCTTCAGATGAAGAAGAGTATTCTTACACATCATGTTCTATTAAAACGTGGAACAAAATCTTGATACAAGCATAATTTCTTTAAAATTTGACAAAGCTTTACCGTTTTTCATAGTGAAGTTACAAGGTTACTTTTCAGTGGTTTCTCGAAAGAAAATAAGAAATGGACAAAATTAATCGGATCTGTTACAACTAAGATGAAATTTGAAAATTCTTACAATATAAATTTTATGTCCGATTTATATTTCAATCTTTTCAGCTGCAAATACTCGAAAACCTCCATGTCACGAATCAAATAATTGATTTTGCTATTCACGTACATACATAGATTGTCTCAATAATCATCTTCAAAATATCAAATTTTGCTTCATTATATGTATGTAAATCTTGACTAATAAATAGGAAGGCGTATTAATTACATTAAGCTTCCATTAAAAAAGCTACACTGATTCGTTGCTCAATTTACTCTAATTCTAATTTTCCAACTGTTGCACTTTGCCTAGTTACGGTTGCGGCCCCGTCCAGATGGACTTTTAACTCTATTATGTATCAGGTTTCGTTTCGAATTGGAGCAAAGCGCTTGAAGGGTTACTCAGTCTAAGATCGTGTAACATCGTCTAACTTTAAATGTCCATCGTCTTCTTCAGCCACAGTTTGCCGCAGGTGAAATTAACGAGACTTCACTGATGCAACTATCGACGAACGGTCAGGTAAAATCCGCTCGTCTATATACATAGGTATGTATCGGTATGCCTAAGATATAATACTGTAACGCGAGACAATTTCCGTATTCAAAGGTCGAACGCTGTTTTTGAACATCGCCATTAACATTAACATAATATACGAGAAGTTCAGCTTTCGTGCAAAACATACGGGTACAATTTTCCGATGAATTTTTTGCGCATCGTACATCGTTCAATATGAATTTTCCCACATATGTACAGTAGTTGAAGCCTTTGAATGCGCTATTTCGTTAGTCGTTTGATACTTTCGGGGATTTTGTACTAATGCTTTTTTGATTGCTACGTTCCAGTATCGATAGTGATTGCTTCAGAGCTTCACGCTCATTTTTAAGCTAATTTATAGCCTTTCTTGAGAATATTTTCTTTCAAATCGAGCAATTGTAAGAGTAAGAAAGCGGCAAAATTTCGTCGAATGTGCGAGACTGAAAATATAAGTGATCAAAATTCACTGTACTTCAGCCCCAGGCTCTGCTTCAAAGTCTCGGATAATCTTTCGAACAATGAAAGACGGATGAAGATTACGTGTAATCGGTTTTCTGAGAAGGTTGAATGTTGCGTGTTGGCCGCAGGAGCAATTTGCCGATTTTTAGACACGTTCCGCTGTAATTGTTCTGATGAAACTTTGCGATGACGATCAGGCGTTGTCTCTGTTGTACATATGTAGTTAAACATCAAACAACTATGTAATTCTAGGTCAAAAAAGCTAATAGAATATTACGTCAGAATTGTTTTAAGAAAGTTTACAATTTTGTTGTGTGAATGATTTCGCAAGTTTTTATATTAATTTCAATGGGAATTCTAATGGAGATGTAATTAAAAATTAATTGAAATTGATAAAAAAAAAAACACCTAGCAGCAACAGATAACAATAAAAATGTTAAATAGAAAAGTTAACACCTTGAAGGCGAAACTTCTAATTTGAATACACACTCGTAAACATTTTTTTTTTTTGCTCACTGCAAATTTCTGACCCACCTTGTACCTAGTAATAGTTCAGTTTACTCAATCGCTGTGTTACACACTAATAGCACGCTGAGATGACCTTTTCATTTCGCCGCAAAAAAAAAAAAATGATGCACTTTTTTTGCGATGCACGGCACCATATCATACGAACGAAATCTAGATCGATAAAAAAATAATACAGGATGCTCAAAACAACAAAAAAAAATAAAAATAAAAACGCATATAATTCCATCAATCATTAACAACCTGCTACTTCAATAAAAACAGCAATTTTCCGAGTGTACTAATGATAATAAATATGTACATACTTCTGAAAATTAAAAGTCGCTACAATTTTACATTGTATAAATACAAACATATTGAGCGCGGGTTCATTAATCATCGTGTATTTACCAATGCGACCTTTAAGTTGGAATTGAGATATTTCATAGAGTGGTCCTCGTTAGCGTCGATAGTCCTGGGTCAAGTGCGTAGGTCGATCCTCATCTGTCATTTCAAATGGACCGATCTTTGAATTTGTATAATACATTCGAAACGGTCACGAAGCATTCAATCATCGCGTGCACATTACACATACATATATCCTTTCGGCGTGCCAATTAAAAACAATAAGTGCACACACAGTTTTGGGTGCATACGCTGATAAGTCAATCGGTCACGAGCTAGCCTTCTTAGGATCTCGCTCGAGATACGTATTTGACGAGACCTCGACGATTTTCGGAAACTTTGTTGGCCCGGGTCGTGAGCCATTGTGCCATTGCCAAATTTGGACACGAAATGCGTTCATCTGGTTCCATTGTCTGCCGGCGTCGTGAGATATCAACCATCTAGTCTAAATGCCAATCGAGAGTGGGATCACATTTGTGTGAATTCCATGAGCTAACGTTTCTATTTGAGAAGCCGGCCGAAATTTATTGGCTAAAATGTGAAAAATTCGATTCTCCGACTTGCTCGTATGTATGTATATCGTAGACGTTTCGTGGTAGGGTAGCACATAAAACACAGCTTTGCTTAATTTTCGTTTTGATTTATTGGATACATATTTAAATACAGACATGCATGCCAATGGAGAAGTGGCTTATTTAGCAATTTCAATTTCTCAGAGTAAATCAATTAATTACAATGTGCAACAAAAAATCACGTTTGAGTTAACCGAGTGGAGACACAAAAATTATAACTATGTAATTCTGACCCACTGAATCCGAATATGATAATGAAATTCGTTGGTTAGTTCTCGTTAATGAGATATGAGCGTTGAAAAAAAAATTGAAAATTTTTCCATTTTTATGACTAACTCAAAATTTAGTGTTGCTGTATTCAAAATGAGTATTGGAAGCAATATTAATTATGATATTTCAAACCTTTAAAATACTTATACGTAATCGTCTAGCAAATTTTAAACATCGAACATATTTTTTTCGCGGTGTTATGCGTTAGGTTGGCCAATTTTTTTTATTCTAACGCATTTATAAGGATTGGTTCTCTATGTCGGTGATTTTTATTTTTGTCTAAACGTACAAATTTGAGCTGTAGATGATTTGAAGTCGCGTTTAGAGGTGGTTAACTTAGTAAAGATTGACTAGTCTCCGTTCGGGTAGTTTTTTTTTGTTGCACATAGTGTTATTAAGAATTGAAATTGTAGGTTCGCCGATTGTTAGAAAATTATAAAATTTTAAAAAAAAATAAAATATTTCATAGCATGCAGAACAAAAATAAATTGATTAAAATGATCGAAATACATTATTAGAATAAATGAAATAGAGTAAGTCCTCTACTTACGCGGTTAATTCGTTCCGAAATTTTCAGCGTACGCCGTAAACCGCGTAAGTTGAGGGATTCTTAAATTCGATATATTTGATGTGTGAATTGTATGTACATATGTATGTTTTAACATTTTTGTATCAAGGGATAGTTGAGAAAAATAAGAATAAGTGTATAAAACTACATTAAAGTATCATTTATTTAGTAGGTTTGTACAGTACATATGTACATACATATATGTATGTATAAAATATAAAAAAAAGTAATAAAACAATACATACATTTATAATTGTATGTATGTGGGTACTATAGAATTATAATATCCTCAGACTCTGATGATGATGAAATGGGACCTCCTTCTTTTAATTTATCGAAGTACTTGTCCAGTGATGTTTGTACTGTAGCCTTTTTTTTTCATAATAAATCAGTTTATAGCAGGCAATAGCATCCAGCACTACTTTATTCACTTTCTAAGCCAGCCAGTCCTTTGTCAATCATATGTAAGCATTCTTCCGTTTGATTAGTTTGAAATTCTTTTATTTCTTGAACTTCTTCTTCTGAAACATTGTCATTGAGGACTATTTTTTTACAAACTACATGGACTTTCTTTGAGCATTCTTTGAAATACCCTAGCGACATCCCTCTCTTGAAATACAACTTTCAGCAAACCTGAAAATTCATTTGAAATGTTTTTAAAATTAATTTAAATTTAAATGTTTTTTAAATAGAATTAAAAAATAAAAAACCTTCGATCAGTACGAAAATTAATCTCGTGTTTAAAATCTGGTTTTGGAACAATTCAAAGACAGTCATAAGACCTTTTTGCGTCGTCTGAGATCCGATCAGGCGTTTCAGTTCATCTAACATATTTATAAACATTAACAATCATAGAAATGGCATTAAAAATGAATTATATAAGAGTATGTAGTAAAATATTTATAACAATACCTTGCCTGCAGGATAAAAGGAATGTTTTAGCGGCAACACGTGCACGCGCTTGAGAGTCAATGTCTCGATCCTCAAGTTTTTTCTCTTTAATTTTATTATCCGTGAAATATACACGTCTAAAAGTACAAAGAAATTAAAAACGAAATTTTTGATATTGAAAATTGTACTGTTGTTCGTTTCAACGACTCACTTGAAATGATCCAAATAGGATGCAATCGAGGCAGGAGACGTCACAGACGATATGGCATCGATTATTTTTCTGAAAAATAGAATTATTCGAAATAACTCATATAAAATAATTATAATAAATTTAACAGTGATATTTCGTACTTATTAAGGACATCTGCAAACATAGTAGTGAGTATTTGACGCAAAATTGCAGCGATTTGTCTTCTCAGCCAACGATTGCGACATCGTAATTCGAACACTTCATCCAACAAAAGTAGTAACATTCGCAGAGGCAACTCTTCAGAGTCCGAAACATTCTAGACGAAAAATTTCAATAATTAAATAAGTAAAAATAGCGATGGAGATACAGTAAAAATATTTATTATATACCTCATTTTCAAGTCCCGAGTACATGTTCTGGCCATATAGTAACGAATTAGAGGAAATATTTTTATTGGTGCTAATTAATTTAGATAAACCTAAAACATAATGATGAATTAATTAATGAAAAACTGCGGCTAGATTGTGGTAAAAAAATATACAAAAATCACTTTACCTCCCATAATATCGTCAACAGTATTAGCGAGTTGTTCTGGAACATTCCGAAGAGTACGCATACCTTGACGTAACGGTTGTACCAGAATTGAATTTATCTAAAAATTATAATATTTTATACACAAGTACAATGTTTAAGGATCCGATTTGCTTCGACTCAATAAAAATCAATTTAGTAACTCGGTTATCCTAGTCAATATGAGAATTTTATTTACACTAATTACAAAAATTGATTAAGAAACCCAATTTCCCAAAAAATTTTTTATGGAGTAGTAAAATAGTTACAGCAAAAGCAAATTGGATCCTTACTTACATACCAAATTATAATGAGCAATGTCAATGAAAATTTTACCACAGTGGGTTGTTGTTTATCTTGAGGTCCACGCGGACTGAGGAAAGGAAGGAGATACAAATGTAAAGGTGCATAACGAGGTGGTCCACCGGGTGAGCCCAACGATGCGAGTGCGCTGATCCAAGAACTCAACGTGACCATTCTACGTTCCAAAACGTTACGAGACGTATTGTGAAAGGTTTTCTTCGAAGGAAACTCCATTTTACTCAACTCCGGATACTAAAAATACGCACTAATTTATTACGAATCGATTGAGAGTAAAATAAATAATGGATTCAGTAATAAACCAGTGACTAACAGCTTCCTTGATGATAGTTTGCAATTCGTGAAAATCACTATAGCGACGATACACGTGCCAGCAATGTTGTCTGCCCGTCGTCGGATCCCAACGTTTCACTTCCAGAGCGTACACGCCGTAAGCTTTACCCCTTTCTTGCATTAGTCCTGTATTTTCAGAGTATATCGTCAGTATTTCAACATAAGGCTAGGTTCACATGAGTTTTTCTTTTCTTAATGAGCTCCAACAGGTTATCAAAAGATTTAATTGACATCCTGAAGTACAAAATTGAAGAATTTGGGTTCATAATTTCTGAGACTTGGATTAGAGACTTTCTACATATGTACAAGCTTGTAGAAAGTCTATTTCTTAAGATTGGATGATCCCAATATTTCCTGTCTCTTTTACACTTTACTCGCCTCATGTGAACACTGGCAATTTCTCTACGCGCGTCGTACGAGCGTAATACGCACCTCGTGTGAACCTAGCCTAATTAAAATTAAGAATGAAATAACAGCGTTCCACCTGTTTCTACGATGACAACTTCAAGTCGACATGGTAATTCTTGCGATAGGTACGAAGCTTTTGGCACATCTGAAAATTTCAATGTAATCAAATCAAAATCAAGTAAAGCGAATAAAAGTATATTGTATTAAGATTGTATGATGACCACTCTGCATAGACTCCAAGTTGAATTTTGACGTATTCGATAACACTTGTTCATTTTTAGACTCCTTGAATTCTTCAACCATACCTGAAATTTCAACAAATGTTAATTTACTTTATGCGCAATAATAACTAGAGCGCGGGAAAAGTTAGAATGAGTAAAGGGGGAAACCGGCTGACGAGGCTGGATGGCAAATTTTTCGAAATATTTAAAAAATGACCTGTCATTTGAAATTTTATTATCAGTAGTGTTGATGGCGTTGTTGGAAGATACAACTGGTGATACAATTTTTATTTAACAATTACATATGAAGGGCTCGGGGCAAGATAGTGTCAACCATCATTTTGCTCAAAATTGAACTGAATATGTCATTTATACAAATTAATCATAAGCTATGTTTTGAACCAAAAATAGTTTATTTTTGACTAATAGATGACTATATAGCCTTTATGCATTTCTTTACGGGATGAAAATTTTTTGAAAAACTTGCGACAAAATAGTGTCATCTTTTGTCATAATAATGGTGAATAATTTTATTAATTTCGGAGTTATTTTATTTCCCTCTTCATAAAAAAAAATGTCATATCTTTGTGTGTAATTATTAAAAAAAATTGGTGGAAAATAGTGTCAACCCACAATTTTTGATATGCACCATTTTATTTTTTCATTTTATGTTTAATATATTAATGTTTTGTTATTTTTTTGTTACTGGTATTATTAAGGATATATCATTAAAGCAAATAAAAATAAAAAGTATAAAAAAAAGTACGTGTTTTGATTTATGGATTTGAACAAAGTTTAAAATTAATATATCTCAAAACTATGAAAGTGAGGGTTGGCACTATCTTGCCCCGAGGCCTTCATATGTAGAGTGGAGGTGGGTAATACTCGTTTGTGAATATTTCTGAAGCCTAAAACCTATAAGGTATGGTGATATTGATATAGTTTTATAGTCATATAAAAAATGCCTCCCATTAAAATACCTTTACTCACCGTTGTGAATGGATGGATAAAAGATCATTCCGAAATAATTTTTAATGGTGAAAATCTAAAATGCTAATAAAGTGCAATATCCCATGGGCTAAAGTATAAATAAAGCGCATTGAAATTCTACCACCTGGGTTGTATGGAAATGAATTTTGAATACCCATTAAAGCCAAATTTCTAGAGGGAACATTTTGTTTCAATTTTACAATTTAAATACCTATTAAATATTACGAAAAATTTCTGATGTGCCCCTGCCAGCTGAGCCGCTCTAGGGGATAGTGCGAACAACTCCCGCGCTCTAAATTAATAAAAGTATTATAATAATTTGATTTGATACCACTCTCTTCAGTTGAAACGTCAATGTTTGTTTTTGGTATATAAAAAGTTGCTCCCGAGCTTCCAGTACGACGGTGATCAATTGATCTAACAAAATAATACACATTTTTCACAATATTAGTTTCAATACCAATTCTCAATATTATATATACCGTGGGTTTTCAAAGGCTGGAGTAGTGCCTTCCAAATCCAACTCGGCTAATAGTCTTGTGTATTGATTTGAATTTCTAAAAGCAGACTCAACTGACTAAAAATAAATTCAATTTTTAAAATAAACGCATTACAGTAATATGAAATTGACAAAGAAAGGTGATGTACCTCGAGTTTTGAATGAATATATTTTTTTATATCGTCGAACCAATTCAGACAACTATCATTCACGGGCGTGTTGAGTTTGGCGTGGAATTTTTCCAATATTGCAATCGGTACATCTAAATAATTCAGCGACTTTCTAGAGAAATACTGGTCGTATATGGTGGATGCTTCGGTTTGCAGAGCTAATCCCGACGGACTTTTATCGGCGACAGTGGCACTTTTTCCAATTTCTACGAACGCAAACGTATCAAGTAACGTTCAATGAGTGTTTCGTTATATCAGTACCGATGATTACCAGCCAAATGTTTCAAAGCAGCAGCGTGCCAGGCTTCGATGCTGATGTAACAAAATATATAGGGATGAGCGCTCACGGAATGTGCAAAATCTAAAAAATAGCACAGGGCGAGATGATTGTCGAGGAGGAATCCCAGCGGCATTTTAGTCAAAACTAAAAAAGAACACGAATAATAAACGCCTGTAAAAATGCAATGATGCAATGTTCGTAGGAAACTCACACATCGTAGATCTGATCGGGGTGGCCGGAGTTAGCATCGATGTCCGATTGGTAAGTAGTCTAGTTAGATATTGCAAAGAAGACAATTGTTGTTTGACTCCAATGTCGCATTCACCTCCAGCATCTCTCGACGCCTATCAACAACATAAGTGTTAACTTTAAATTCAACCCATAAACGTATCGCGCGTAACGCAGCAACAATGACGCTAGATAGCAGTATGAACAAATCAACGAGTATATGTTTGTATATAAAAAAAAAAACAACAACAAGTTATCAATATCATTTTCCAATTTTCGTGTTACAAAGATTCACAACGAAGATGTGCGCATTTGAAAGCATTTACCAAATTGTGAATTTCCTTTTGCACTATGGCCAGGGTAGCCTTTAACTCGTTAACGTTATCTGTGGTGCGTAAAACAGTCAGGAACGATTCCGTCGATAGTGTGTCGCGTGAACTCTGTAACATCAAAACAGGACAAACATTAGCAAAAAAAAAATTATGTTAAAGCAAAGTTTATGTTTTGCACTGTCATCGTCGTCGACGTACCATTCTCAGAAGTAGAGTATTTAGGGTGTCCGGATTGACAATGTGGTCTAAAAGAGACGTTGTCACATTGCAGATCAACGCTCGCAACAAGCACAATGTTGCGTTGTTTTTCAACTCTTCGTTTTAAAAAATTGAGAATAGTACAATTTGCGACAGTTCGGCAATGAAGACTGTAAAATTAAAATGTATTTATTAAAAATGACATTATAATTATGAAAAGCGAGTCGATTGATGTATGTGGTGTGTGTATTGATGGACTTTATACCAAGCAATTAACTAATTGGACTAAACACTAGGTTAAAAGCACGATATAAAAAATAGATAACTACACGAGATGTATTCCATGAAATTTGTTACATCCGTAGCACAGATTTTGATTTTAGTATTTTATTATATCCAGTGGACACAGAGAAGCATGTAAAGATATACGCTCGGTATAACAAGAAAATATAGTAAGAGGAATACACGGGTAAGAAGCATGACCAAAGTGCTACAGATATAGCGGAGCGTGTGAAAAGTGAACACACAGCGAGAAGAATGATGGCAGATGGACGCGAGAAATATGGGAATGGTATCTGAGAGGATGTGAAAGAAAGCAATGTAGGCCGAGTGGACGATGGGCAGATGAATTGAGAAGAATGTATGGAGTCGAGTCGATGGTGAACGGCTGAAAATGATGATGATGATGATTATGAAATAAAATCAATCAATACAAAGTATGTAGATTCCCATTTCTGGGTAATTATTAATTCAGAGTTGTTGGTACAAAATCACTTTTCAGCAATGGATGCTTCAAAAACAATCAAAACCAGTTTCAAAATGACTAGGCTTTGGTTCGTTCTGTGATTTTTTGACATAACAAGCTTTCGTAGAGCTTAAAAAACCAGAATCTAAATTTAATCTAAATTAGTGTTCGATTTGTACCCGTTTAAAATAAAACTAACCAGATTTTTTTGTAGCATCGGTACTAATGTACTTTCTGGACACCGCTTTCCTCTCTGACTCGTATTCAATGTCAAAAAATCGTTGCTCCAACGTGTTCGACGCAACTTTACCACCGATGAAAGTCTTAGTATTGCTAGAGAATTTCGGCATTTCTAAAATGAAAAACATTACACGTATAAAAATTGAAGACTCGTTTGGGTACCAATAACAAGAAGAGATCGTAAGAGGAATACATGGGTAAGAAGTATGACCAAAGTGACAGATACATATAGCGGAACGTGTGAAAAAGTAGGAGTGGACACATACCGAGAAGAATGGATTGCAGATGGACGCGAGAAATACTGGAATGGTATCCGAGAGGATGTGATAGAAAGCGAGGTAGACCGTGTGGACGATGGGCTGATGAATTGAGAAGAATATGTGGAGTCAGGCGGATGCAGATTGCTCAAGATAGACAGGAATGGAAGAGGATTGGAGAGGCCTTCATCCAGCAGTGGATGGTGAACAGCTGAAAATGATGATGATGAAAAGATTTTATTTACCATTGAATGTCGCTACATCTGTATCACTTTTATTTCTACGATGATGAGGAGTAGTACGAGCCGGAGACCGAGCTGGTGATCTTCGTCTTTGTTGTTTTAGATTGGCCGTTGGAACACCACCTCCAGACACACGAAACAGTCGCAGATGAGAAGCCATATCGTCAACCAGCTTACCAGTGATATGCGTTAGCCAATCGACAGATTGTAGCCTGAAAATATATAAGCCTGTGTCATAAAAAAGAACCCATTGTGATAGGCAGTTTAAAGTAAAGTTTTTACTTTACTTTTAACTGCCGAATTTTAGAACCTAAGAATGAATTTTAGGCCGTTTTCAAAAATGAAGATACAGATGTTTTTCTAAAATGTCTTGAAATATGATATGATATGATATTGAAAAATGATCACACCTGATATTGCTGAAATCTGTAAAAGGCATCAAGCCAAAGTATCGCATTAATAATATTTTTTATAAAAGAGTTATTTTAGTTACAGTTTTTACAAATACAGTATATGTAATATATATTTTTAATTAATGTTTTATTCTTTTATGTTTTTTTTTCTGTAATCTGTAAACATTTTTTTTTTTAAAGTTGTTCATGCATTTTTTTATTGTTAGTTTTATGACCATCGAAAAGGTTAAGAACCACCGCTCTAGTATTTGGATAATAAAGCAATCATCTGTAAAAAATTTCGAGAATTCCTCTTAAATTTCACTTCAAGCACTTTTAAGGTTTTAAGTAAGCGAAATCGTCTCGTGCAGTACATAAATGCTGTTTGGCACAATTTTACAATCGCAAATGACAAACGCGATTATACTTTGCAAATAACTGCGAATCTCACCGATTTGAAATGTCGATTGCGCAATCTAAGGCAGCGAGTTTGATCGCGTGCGGGAAATCCATATTGGTAGCTACCGTCCCGTACCAAGACGACACATACTCCTCGATCACAATATCTATAATTTCAACGATGAAAGCATCCACTTCTTTGTGTCCGGTGATCTTTTTATTCGTAAACTGAACCGAGTCGATATTAGACAACGGCACGGTCAACTAAAATGCCAAAAAATATATATAAAAACAACAAAACATCACACCTGCTTCACATATGTACATATTACAAAACACGACAATTTTATAGTACAGAGGACTTAGTAGGATGCATGACTATAGCGGAACGTTTGAGTTAAAGTTAAAATGGACACATAGCGAGAATAATAGATGGTAGATAGAGGTGAGAAATACTGGAATGGTATCTGAAAGTATGTGAAAGAAAGCAAGGTAGACTCAGTGGACATGGGCTGATGAATTAATAATGATGAATATGACTGGATGTAAAGAAGCAGAAATAAAACGAAGAATGAAACTAGGATGGAGCACTTTTGGAAGAATGAACATAGCTTTTAAATCTAACATTCTGCTATGCTTTTAAAAAAGAAGGCATACGACCAATGCATAATGCCAGTTATGAGGTATGGGTGTGAAACGTGGATGCCGAATTCAAGAATGTTACGTCCAGTGCACACAGAAAAGCACGGAAAGACGTATACTCGGTATAACAAGAAGAGATAGTAAGAGGAATACATGGGTGAGAAGCATGACAGATATAACGCAACGTCTGAAAAAGTTGGAGTGGAGAAGAATGGATGGCTGATGGATGCGAGACATACTGAAATGGTATCCAAAGAAAGCAAGGTAGACCGAGTGGACGACGGGCTGATGAATAGAGAAGAATGCGTGAAGTCGAGTGGATGCAGATCGCTCAAGACAGGCAGAAATGGAGAGGCCTTCATCCGACAGTGAAAATGATGATGATGACACCTTAAACGCGAATTGTAATCGAAATCAACTAAGATAATGCAAAGTGACGACAATAGCAGCTACTTTTGTCATCGAATCAGTATGGCTACTCGACATGAAATTAACATACATACATAGTTAGTACTTACGATATCGAAATTTTTAAATGTGAAAGTTCAGTACCGTATTCATCGTTGCAAAGATGCAACTAGACGATTGTGCCAATCCTATTTGTATCCGCTATACTATAGAATTAGCAAAAGCGCATTTCACTCACCCGTAATGGCAGACATGGTGAATATCGTTGATCAAGTGGATTCGGCAAAAGATCAGCTTGCGACGGATGTTTCTTTTTCCCATCAAGAGACAGACATACTACAGTGTATCCCCTGAAATTTTTTCATCAAGAATGTAAATTTGCCAAATTGATTCAGTGCACAATATGGATATAAAGTTATAGGCCGCGCAGCCAAAGTTGAAGTGAACATACAAAAGTGTTGATACAAAATTTTTTTTAATATTTAATTTTAACTTTATCCCTAATAATACCCCACAGTAACTCTATAGGATTTAGTTCTGGGTGGTAGGTGCAGTACACTATGTCCGTGATCTTTCAGGATTTTGTCAAATACTTACAAATTTTTAGTAATTTGGCTTATTCTTTAGTATTATTGTCATATGAAATGGGTTTTGTGTTTTTCTCTGGATACGGTATATTCTAACTAAGCTCTAACTAAACTATTAAACTAACTACTTTAACTAAACCAACAAACGATATAGAAATCGAAGACTGAATAAACATGCTGTATTTCACAAAATAAAAATATACAGAACAATGTTGTCTTTGTTACACTCGTAACGTTTACGCGCGCGAAAGAGACAGAGCGTTTTTATTGTTACATTTAGTGAAAATTCATATTATTCACTATTCACAGACACACAATTTGTGTTTGTTGGTTCACTTCAACTCTGGGTGCGAGACCTGTACCCCAATAGGATCAGTCCTATCATTATGAACATCTTCAAGCATCCGATGATACCAAATGTGGCTATGAATAATGCAACTATAGCACATATCCATTTTGTTCCCGCAGATGTCATTTTTATACGCTGTTTCGAAATGGAACACCATTGGAATAAATAGTTCAGCGTTCGCGACAGCTGTCAAGCTGGCTTACGATTTTTATTTTCTCACATTGGCCATAACACGATATTTTATGACGTAAGACGCAACTCAGTCTTTTCTCGTTTAAAGCCTTGGTTTTGTACGAACGTTGTGATCACTGGTTATAGGAACGGGCAATGGTGTGTGTGTATCGTTCGTATATTCATACAAAGTGGAGTTTTGTATTTATATTTAATTTTTTGAAGTACAGAAAATTACATGTAGATATACAAAATAACGTATAAGTGACTACGTAGTTGTGTGCGCTGAATTAACTGCGTGTGGTCCAGTGTACTGCTTCTGCGGTGCTCGGATTAAAGCGCACATAGAAAAATATATTTAAATTACTCTTATGTTTTTCAGCTTTGAAAATTTTGGTACTTGTCTTTTAGCCGCACGCCGGAAGTGGTACCCCCAGTGATTGTACCTCCTACCGTTTGACAATCGCCTCCCTGAGAGTGTATTGGAGAAGCGTGTATATGTGCATTGTTGACATATTGAAACGTCAGTCAAGTGTGAAATTGACCAATAATTGAACTGCGTTAATACATCAATGATTTACTTCTAGAGCAGGGCAGATAGTCGTATAACCTTCCAAGTATTCCCTGCTATGGTATACCTTGACCTTGACGAGCTCATTAGAGCTCACGAGATTATTATATTAAAATTTAATTATTATTATTATATTAAAATTTAATTATTATTATTATATTAAAATTTAATTATTATTATTATATTAAAATTTAATTATTATTATTATATTAAAATTTAATTATTATTATTATATTAAAATTTAATTATTATTATTATATTAAAATTTAATTATTATTATTATAATTCAAATTGAAAATTGAATATAAAATCTGTTGTTCTTACTTGTGGAAATATTATTTTCGATAGAAATATATAGTAATATAAGTAATTAATCAGTTAAATAAGTTGTTCTCTAATCTAAAAAAGCAATGTCATATTAAAGTGAAATTTAAATAAAGAATAATATGTATATGTATATTATATATGTATAGTGTAAGCCCGTTGAATATCAACGGAGCGGTTTCTCATCACCCATACTGAAAAATAATATTAAATTTAATAGTTTTTATAGTTGTTGTATAGATATTAGATTAGTAAATAATTTATATAATTATGTATAATATATTAATTAATTAATGGAATGTTTTTAAATAATAAAATGTATGTAACTATAATATTTATATAAATTTTAAAATAATTTGAATATAAAAAATATTGGATTTTCATTTATTTTATTAAAAAAAGTCTCTTTTTTCGTATTGAAAAGTAAAAAAAAAGTTCATTGTCACGATGGAATTGGACATCGATTTTGAGGACATGATTGAAACTGCTGACACTCTTATCACAACAATTCAGGATGTTGCGATTCTACATTTATGCATGACATGGTTAAAAAAGTTTAAAGATTTGGATCAATATGATAAGATTCAGAGAAACAGATGGCTAAGTGCCTTCAACTTTCAATTATATCGTGGTGTCATACAACGTCCCTTTACCTCATATCCTCCCGAAGAAGAACTAGAATTCGTCAAAATATTGGTAAGTAAAAAACAGTAAGAACAATATAAGATTTTATAAATTATTATACTATAAATAGTAGCACTGTCTGGCTGGGACGCCACGGAACACTTGCATACACTCACAGCGTGGGTAGTATTTTCAACTACATTTTCAACTACATACCTACTGCATTTTTGTTACATTTTAAACTACATACCTACTGCATTTTTGTTACATTTTAAACTACTAAATTAGTACACTATATAAAGGTATTTATGTAAAATGATACTGACACACCACCCGATGACACTTTCAACCGGCATTGACTAGTAATTAATAAGTTCTTATTATATTAAGATAATTCAGTATTTTTTCCCTGATTATAGGAAGCGAACATATCTGAAGGACTTTCAAATTATTTATCCAAAGAAGACTTATCTATAATATCAACACAAGATTTGCATACTACTTCATACAATTCTAAAAATTTGATCAGCTTGACAGCATCTCGGTCAGATGTTATTGAAAAGGATAGTTCTGACTCTGTAAGTATATGTTCCCAGAGTACATTAAAGAAATATGAAAAGAACACAAATATAGTAAATACAAGTTCAGTAGATGAAGCAGTTATGGCTGGTGAATTTTGGTAATAAAAATATTTACTTTTGTACTTGCATAGATGTTGCATATTTTTGATCGGAATTTTTAATTTGTGTTTTTATTTTGTAAGGTCTGAAAGAGGATATGTTGATCAAATGAAAAATAACCACAATGAATTCGTTCTTAGAGTTTCCGAGCTAATAAAGCAACTTGTAGATGGAAAGAATAAAGAAATTTCTCAGCTAAAGAAAAAAGTAATAGAATTGCAGATGAAGAACGAAAAAAAAAATTTTTGTACGCTACATTGAATGTATTGTATTTATTGAAAAAGTTTGGAATAAAAAATATAGGTAAATGTGAAATTATTTTTTTAGTTAAGAGATCAATTTATTTAACTGGTTCACAACTTTACATAAATATTGATTGATTACACGCCATAGTCTCGATGAGGCTATGGCGTGATGACGTATTCGAGTGCCTAAGTCAGGATCCATGCGCAGTGGTGTGCTATGTTGAGGTAGTTTGTTCTGGGCGGCGTGAGTTCAGCTGACAAGCGCCTGTCCGATGTGGTAGCCGGAGTCGTTTCATAAGTGAATGACTTGGCTGAGGCCACTTTCCATCCATCTGTCGAATTCTATACAAAAAAGCCACGGAGTTGGCGTCGGCTAGAGTGGCCACTTTCCTCGCACCCCCCTTCT
Organism: Parapsyche elsis; assembly: GCA_022651745.1. Lineage (NCBI taxonomy): Eukaryota > Metazoa > Arthropoda > Insecta > Trichoptera > Hydropsychidae > Parapsyche > Parapsyche elsis. Next base: position 1,847,213 of record JAGVSN010000032.1, read on the forward strand.
CTTGTGGCGTCAGCCACAACGCCCTTTTCGGCCACAACGATCACGTGGCTTATTTTGTGTAGAATTTGACTGATGGATGGAAAGTGACCACGGCCATTTGCGAAACCATGCCTTTAGAATGAACAGTATTATTTTTATAAGGTAGTGGCTCGTTAACCGGCCCGGCTACGGGACTTCCAGCTTTGTTCAACCGTAAGTTGGAGGGGTGCTATCTTTTGAGTGCACGCTGTTTAATATGTCTGAACTCGACGCAGTTTACAGTCATCATCCTTTTATTTTGCAAAAAAAAAAAACAATTTCGAACTACATATACCAAAGCGAAAATAAATAAACTAATACTTTAGGATAAATTAATTAATCAGCCTGATTATATGGTCAGTGGGCATATATGTACATAGGTATACTCGTGCCAAAAATATACATCATCATCATTTTCAGCCATTCACCATCCACTGCTGTATGTCTTGAGCAATCTGCCATCCATTTTTCTCGCTACGTTTCCACTCGAACTTTTTCATACGTTCCGCTATATTTGCCACTTTGGTCATGCTTCTTACCCATGTATTCCTCTTACGATATTTTCTTGTTATACCACGCATACATCTTTCCATGCTTCTCTATGTGCTTTGGATCTTACGTAACATTTTCGAATACCACGTTTCACATCCATACGTCATAACTGGCAGTACGCATTGGTCGTATGCCCTCTTTTTAAGCATAGCCGCATATTAGATTTAAAAACCAAGTTCATTCTAAAAAAAAAATCATAATATGTAAAATAAACCTCTATTATTACTTTATCCTAATCGGATAAAGTATTGTGATCGTGCGAAAATTCGACCTCAAGATTTTGACTGATTTGTATCGAGTATCATCCCCTGATCACGTTTTCATGATTTCTAAAAAATGTCTGTATGTCTGTGTGTCTGTATGTCTGTGAACTTATGCGTGTGTGTCTGTATGTGTGTTTTTTCCGAAACTATCAAGTCTATCAAGCTGAAATTTCATATCTATTATTTTCACGTAAGGTGTAAGAGCCATAAGGAATTTGGTCAACATCAGTGAACCGGAAGTAGGGTTTTTTTCTTGTAGAAAATTCTAAAATTCTTTTACCACAGAATATTTCCGAAACGGCTCCGGGAATTTTGTCGAAATTTCATATCTATAGTTTTCACGTTAGCCGTAAGAGATACTGTGATTTTAGTCAACTTCTGACTAGCGAAAATGGCAGTTTACTCTTGAACGATTTTTTGTTTTTTAATTTTTTCGACCTTTTAAATATGTAGTATCGTCACAATATTGTAATGTTGTAATTTTGAGAGAAATTGCTATTTAGGAAAAAATAAATCATTAAAATCAGTCAACCGGAAGTAGGTTTTTTTTTGTCGAAAAGTTTACCACAGAATATTTCTGAAACTGCTCCGGCGATCTTGTCAAAAATTTATATTTATAATTTTCATATAAAAATTAAGAGCTGATAAGGTTTTGATCATAATCCGCCGACCGGAAGTGGTAGTTGAATATATGCCGAAAATCGTATTTTAGATACACGCGGCGCACTCAACATTAAAAAATTAATTTCGTGACTCTTTGTATGCCTCAAATATATGGATAAAGTCATGGGTTGGCCACACCCGAATTTTTTTTTATGAAACAACCCGTTTATGATTTGGATAAAGTTAATCAAATCCGCCTTGCTATTAATTTGTTGAAAACTAATTACAAAATAAACTTAACTATCTATTAGCACTTGTACAGAGGTGTTGTTTTAAAGCTGCCAGGAATCTATCAATTTGGTTCATTTTTTTAAGACCTGGGTTCATTGGCAGTTATATCGTCTAGTGGCAGCGATTCATTTTACCGACTATCAAATTACGGCTGAGTGCTGATCCGAGATCTCGGTAGCTGGAGCCAGCTTCGTAAAAATTAGCCGGGGCCGGTTGGCAATGCGATCCCTTTTTAAAAATACCTAGGGTACAATGTGCCCAAGACTTTTGAAGTCAATCATTTCCAAAATCAAAATACACAAGAGCAAAAGTCGACCGGAGAAATCTTCGTTCGACAAATCGCTTCAATTGAGTATACATACATACATATGTATATGTACATACATATGTATGTAGGTACAAAAATATTTTATTTCAGCCCCTAGATGTCGAAACGTTCATAGAGTCAAGAAAAGTTGTAACGAATTTAAACTCGTATGGCTTTCCCGATCAGTTGAAACTGAAATGCCAACATCGTTACAAATAATAACAGTTAAAATTGGTGATATGATATATGTACATACATACATATTTATTTTTAAATAATTCAGTCGATTATAAAAATGAACTTCACCACTTTCAAAAATAGCAGCTCATTAATGATGTCATTTGTACGATTTGCTGTCAATCAAATTCAAAAGATGACGGTAAAAAATGGGCAGAATGGAAATTATGTAGATTATTTAAAGCAGTGGTCGGGAACCTTTTTTGAGCTAAGAGCCAAATTAGGGAAGACCTTTGGAGCCGCAACATATTATTTTCGGATTATATATTCAAAATGAAATGAAATATTAATCATTTATGAAATGGATACATGTAAGAAATAAGTTATCGTCGTGATATATCTTAATGTTTGACAGTTTATTACTAAAAACCTAATCTGAAAAGCGACTTTAAAGCTTTTTTTTAGCCACGAAGTTGTGAAAATGGGATTCTTTTTGATCTTGTGTAAATTGCGTGTGAACATTTTCCATTTCGGGCAAAACGTTTGATGACGGCGAGAGCCGCATGCGGCTCCGGAGCCGCCGGTTCCCGACTACTGATTTAAAGCGACATTTAAGTCAAAAAGTTCATACTGATTCGGTTATTCCCATCCGAAATAAAGACAATGGAGGAGTTTTGAGGATTTTCACTGAAAGCCCGGATGATCGTAATATCAGTTTAGAAAATATGTAATGCAAAAATGTATACAAAAATATGATTAAAATTCTAATAGACAATGTTATCCTAGCGATTACCACCAATTCATCAATGCTCTCCTTACAAACTATACATGATTATACATACATATGTATATATTAAAATTCCCGATTCATAACGTAGCAAGAATCATGCCTTCGAATGTGTGGAATGCATCAATTTAGTCATATACATACATATGTACATATGTAGGTACATAAAGAGATTACGCATGAAGTTAGAGCACCATTTCTTAATAGCTAGTTAATGAAAGTATTGATTTTTCTCTACAAAAAAATTAATATTACATATAATTTTTGGCCAGTATCTGAATTATGTTATAAAACAAGATTTGCAGGCATTATAGATTTATTGATATTCTTTCTATAATAAAATAGCTAAAAACAATTTATATAGAAAATTTATATAGACGCAGCCTCTCTAATGTTGGGGAAAACGAATGGTGTAGCTGCTTGTCTACGAGAAGATATTGCACAATAGGGAAGATTTCGCAATATTATGACGCATGCCAATATTATTAAAGATATTGAAACCCCTTTAAGGACAATACATATATACTATGTTTTATATTACATCTTGGTAATCAAATTGGAGAATTTTAAGTTCTAAACCTATATGTTCTATTCCTATTCGTATAAGAACCGTTTTAATTTCAAAATAAAGTAATTTTAAACAACGCGATGAGTCAAATAAACCAAATACTTTTTATAATAAAATAGAATTTAATGGGTTACCAAATTAATAGATTGAATTCCGGTAGCTAAGCAGTTAAATATTATTGTTGCATTTGCCTATGTCATGATTATAAGAATCCATGGCAGAGGCAAACGCTTAATCCTTGCCAACTCACCGCACCATCAGCAACTACTGTGTTTCAGAAGTCTCCCCATGGACATGGACTCGGATAGACCAGCCCCCTAAGCTTCGTATAATTATTATTAATAAATGTTCATATTTATACATAACGGCTTTACCTAAGATCGCCTCTTTGTCACCAGTACACCGACACGATATATTTACTAGAGGCAGCTGCCAGCATCCTCAACAAATCTTATAACCGATATTCAAATATTTATATTTATTGTTTGTAGACTATACACATTCTTAACATTTTTTTTTGTTATTTGATGCACCAACACTTTTACAATCTGACAATGGTCGTGAATTTTATTTAAAATAAAGATTCACAAAATAAACTTCTACGGGTATAATTTCATGCATATTTATTTATTTGTTTAATCTTACGAACAAGAGCCCGGGCGAGATTGACCTCTGATAACCTCTGCTTTAAATGATTTAATCACACATATTTTTGTCGAAATAAGATAGTTGATAGTTATTTATACCTAGGACAATTGGTGAATATGACTGTCAAGAGTCAATTGGATGCAGATTGCTCAAGACAGACAGGAATAGAAGAGGATTGGAGAGGCCTTCATTCAGCAGTGGATGGTGAACGGCTGAAAATGATGATGATATAATATAAAAAAAATGTATAAATATGTTTAAAAATATCAGGATCTCATAAAAAATCTGAGATAACTGTGCTGACCGGCAACATAGGGCAAACCACCACTTTGGGTAGCACTGCGCTACACCACACACACACACGACACGGGTTGCACGCTACATAACCTCTGAACTGAACTGATAACATACATCTACAATTTAAAGGGAAAAATTATCGAAATCCAAGAGGGTGAGGTAGTTGGCATGGAATGACTGTGCAAGATTACTTTTTTACTAGTGTATTGACCGTTGATAATCAACGCTCGTTGAATTTTCAATATCCTGAAGCGCTTTTTGAATAAAAAGATCCCCGCTACTCCCAAAATTATATTTATAATTTTTTTTTTCATTTCGGCGGGCAGGGAAGCGGCGATGGAAAAACAAACAAAAATAAATAAAAAAATTTCGACGAAATCGCCAGTGCAGTTTCGGAAATATTCTGCGGTAAACTTTTCGACAAAAAAAAAAAACCTACTTCCGGTTGACTAATTTTAATGATTTATTTTTTTTTAAATAGCAATTTCTCTCAAAATTACAACATTACAATATTGTGACGATACTACATATTTAAAAGGTCGAAAAAAATAAAAAACAAAAAATCGTTCAAGAGTAAACTGCCATTTCCGGTAATCAGATGTTGACCAAAATCACAGTATGTCTTACAGCTTACGTGAAAACAATAGATATGAAATTTGGACAAAATTCCCGGAGCCGTTTCGGAAATATTCTGTGGTAAAAGAATTTTAGAATTTTCTACAAGAAAAAAACCCTACTTCCGGTTCACGGATGTTGACAAAATTCGTTATGGCTCTTACGCCTTACGTGAAAATAATAGATATGAAATTTCATCTTGATAGACTTGACAGTTTCGGAGAAAACACGCACACAGACACACACACACATAAGTACACAGACATACAGACATACAGACATACAGACATTTTTTAGAAATCATGAAAACGTGATCAGGGGATGATACCTGATACAAATCAGTCAAAATCTCGAGGTCGAATTTTCGCACGATCACAATACTTTATCCGATTAGGATAAAGTAAAAATCACCAGGTGGGCTGAGTCGTCTACACGGCCGTAGGTTTTGATGTGAAACATCTTACACCTCAGCCCGCGTGTTCAGAAAAAACCTACTTCCGGTTGACTAATTTTAATGATTAATTTTTTAGAAATATCAATTTCTCTCAGAATTACAATATTATAATATTGTGACGATACTACATATTTAAAAAGATCGAAAAAAAATAAAAAACAAAAAATTGTTCAAGAGTAAACTGCCACTTTCGCTAGTCAGAAATTGACTAAAATCACAGCATCTCTTACGGCTAACGTGAAAACTATAGATATGAAATTTCGACAAAATTCCCGGAGCCATTTCGGAAATATTATTTCGTAAACTTTTCGACGAAAAAAAAACCTACTTTCGGTTGACTAATTTTAATAATTTATTTTTTTATATATCAATTTCTCTCAGAATTACAAAATTACAATATTGTGACGATACTACATATTTAAAAGGTCGAAAAAGATAAAAAACAAAAAATCGTTCAAGAGTAAACTGCCACTTTCTGTTTGGGTGGGTTGGTGCGGGTGGGTTTATACTAAACATTTACTAGTTAAACTAAAACAAATTTTTAATAAATAGTTTTAGTAAAATAGTAAATATGTAGTTTACTTAAATTTATCGATACGTTTCCATAAAAAATTGCCACCAATTAACATACTCACTAAATAGGAAGAATAATATTATCATTGTTATTCCATCTTTCCGTTCTTTTCCCCCGATAAGACAACGGGAAACTTTCAATGAATAATAAAATAGTAGATCAATGGCGATCGTACAAAGGAGAAGTGAATTAAAAAAAATTGTACATACATATACATATATAATATATATATATATATATATATATATATATTTATATATATATATATATATATATATATATATATATATATATGTATGTATATATATATATATATATATATATATATGTATATATATATATATATATATATATATATATATATATATATATATATGTATATATATTAATATTTTACGTCAGATATTATTGATTTTTGTACCCTCCAAAAGCATCACGCGGACTAAGCACGTGACATAGTCCTTTCGAACATTATTGTCAAAAATTGTAAGCACTCCGCGGTCGCCTTTGTATAACGCCAAAATTCGTATTTCTTTTTTTAAATTTACTTTTTCCACTTTCCATGTCTTTTTGAAATCAAAACAATTTTTATTATTTTTAGTCTATTATAGTATACACCTAGTCTAAAAATAGTACGGAATGAATTTTTTTCTGGTTATATAAACCAAATTTGATTCAGTTCACATTTTTACGAGATCAATACGGTTTTTCTATAATGAACTTCATATAGTAAATAGAAATGATGCATACTGTTAAGGAAATTTGTACTTTAAAAATATAAACAGCTAAAATCTTTGACTGATTTCATAGCCAATAAAAAAACCGGTGTTGTTTTCAACAATCTTTATTGCGAAACTAATAACGCTACGGTAATAAAAAATAATGTATTTTAAAATTCATATCTTCTTTTTAATGACATTCTGGTGTTTGGAAAATGGATGATTATTATTTTATTTTATCATTATTTATTTATTTCTCTCATCCATTATTATTTTAGTAACCAAATTATTTTATTTTATTTAACTTATTATTTTTCTCCTACATAATTAGTCTTTTTTTTAAACTAATTTTTCATTGTAATTATAATTAATAAATAAAATATATAATTAATAATATATAAACTATAAATTTATATCGATGGTAACGATTGCACTACCCTCCTTACTGTCTGGAATAAACCATTATTATTATTACTGTTAAAATTAGCGCATGAAAAAAAATAATTTTAATATGGGAATTTTCATACAATAATATTCGAATTTATGTTTTGTTTTTAAATGCCTACCTTTGTATATAAGTCAATAATAAACACTAACAATAAAGCTTGTATTGATTTCGTTAAAAAAATTTAATTGTTATTTTTATCTCCGTAACCAATTATAACGTTATTATAAACAGACGTTAATCGTCAAGGAGCAATATAACGATATAATATAATAATTCTTATTATAGCAATATAAGTATAATAATTATATTTACTTACGCAATACTTAACGTAATTGAATCATCCTAATGTTTTTTTTTAAATTAATGTACTAAATTACAATCTGCAGTGAGAAAAGGGGAAACTCGTTAAAATCTGACTTCAGAAATAATTTTATTTACGGATAGTGAATAAACATTTCAATCTCTCGCAGCTTTCGTAGTGCTTTCTCAACTGAATTTTTTTTTAGAACACTTGGGTATTCTGAAAGCTAACTCTAGAGAAATCAGTTACGTCCAACTATTTTTCTATTGTACGATTCGCTCGGAGCGATTCGTGATCTTAGAGAACAATCGAAACGAATTATAAATTGAGTAAAATTAACTATGGATTTGTTATATAGCAGTATGAATAAAAATTTTTTTTTGATCTTATGTACATACATATATTTAAAATGCAGAGATCTCGATTTTTTTTAACAGACTGAAGTAACTGTCGTTCAATATTGATATAAAATATCGTTTGCCAAATTGTGGCTATAAAAATCCATCAAGCGTTGACCTATCAATGGTATTGTTTTCTTGTTGTTTTTTTGTAAAAATATAAATAGAATAACCGTTTGAAGCAAAATTTCATTCAAATCACGCTACGAGTGTGTACACTGAAATTGTATCACTTGATTTTCTTATTTTATTAACGTAAAATTTTAACGTTACGAGCACGCTGAATTTCATTCATGAAACACCTGATGCTTCGAAATACGCTTCCAATTTCTTTACGCATGACGAAATCGTCATATTCTTCTAAATTTTTTTTTTTTTTGGACGCGCAATAAATATTAGAATTTATTATAATGCAAGGGAGATCGATCAAAGTAATACGAATTTAAATTTTATTTTAAATAAGCATCAAATTGCATTATTGAACGACAGACTTCAATATAATTTTTTTCCTCTTGAAGGTTTGCATATTATGTTACAGGCAGTGTGTGAAATCCCGCATCGCATAAAATGCCTAGGCAATGCCCAAAATGGCCAGGCGAAGTGCAAAATGTACTACGCTTAATATATTGATCTTGAAATAGCGCGTATGAAAAAATATAGCTAACTGCATGAAAAAAACTGATTCAAATTGGTAAGATATAAAATATTCCGTTGCTGAATTGCTTATTGAATCGCTTATTTCATACTTTGCCTAACACGCTTAAGCATTGTATTAAATGACTATGCGTTTTATTCAATGCAGGATCTCACAGTTTCGCCTATGGAAAAATAAATAGTAATAACGTTAATAATAAAAAGTCGCTTTCAAGTCGCGTAGAGATTTTACCGTCTGCGGAATAATTTTCAATTCACGGATTTCGCACAAAGTTTATCTACATATGTACATATGTACGTGAGTTTTAATATAAATTTTGATTAACATTGTAATGACTGTATTGACAGTGGCATAAATTCGCACAGTAAAGTGTTTTTATCGCCACTGGAAAAGTTTGGAAAACATACAATTTAAATATATATGAAAGTTACAGTTGCATAAATTTAAAGTTAATACTATGAATTGAATTTTATATAATTCGTATTGTATTCGTATTGTATTATAATAAGTATTGTGATCATGCGAAAATTCGACCTCGAGAATTTGACTGATTTGTATTAGGTATCATCGCCTGATCACGTTTTCATGATTTCTGGAAAATGTCTGTACGCCTGTGTACTGTGTGTGTGTGTGTGTGTGTGTGTGTGTGTGTGTGTGTGTGTGTGTGTGTGTGTGTGTGTGTGTGTGTGTGTGTGTGTGTGTGTGTGTGTGTGTGTGTGTGTGTGTGTGTGTGTGTGTGTGTGTGTGTGTGTGTGTGTGTGTGTGTGTGTGTGTGTGTGTGTGTGTGTGTGTGTGTGTGTGTGTACGTGTGTGTGTGTGTGTGTGTGTGTGTGTGTGTGTGTGTGTGTGTGTGTGTGTGTGTGTGTGTGTGTGTGTGTGTGTGTGTGTGTGTGTGTGTGTGTGTGTGTGTGTGTCTGTGTGTGTGTGTGTGTGTGTGTGTGTGTGTGTGTGTGTGTGTGTGTGTGTGTGTGTGTGTGTGTGTGTAGTTTTCTCCGAAACTATTTAGTCTATCAAGCTGAAATTTCATTTCTATTATTTTCACGTAAGGTATAAAAACCCTAAGGAATTTGGTTAACATCAGTCAACCGGAAGTACGGTTTTTTTCATGCAGAAAATTCAAAAACTGCATCGGTGATTTTGTCGAAATTTCATATCTATAGTTTTCTCGTTAGTCGTAGGAGATATTGTGATTTTGGTCAACATCTGACGACCGGAAGTGGCAGTTTTTCCTATTTGAATATATGCCGAAGATCGTATTTTACATACGCGCGCGCACTCAACACGGTGATTTCATGATATGTATGTATGTTGTTTGGTGTGGTGGTGTGCATGCGTTTTATTTACTTACGTACTTAAAAAATTAATTTCGTTACTCTTTGTATTCCTCAAATATTTTTTTATTATAAATGTAGAGCTTCCATTACAATAATAACATTTTCTTTGTGCGTGGGTGGTATTAGATGCTTTTTTATTAATTCTATAAATGGAACTAGGAATCAACGACGCTACGCAATTGTATTGATATAACGATTTCTGTTGAGCTCGACTAATTTGAAAAAAGATAAACCAACGAGAAATATCAAATTGACCTTACTTTAATTTTATGCAATAAGCTTTTGAAAGCTTTTCAACGCTTACTCGTTTGTATAAAATTTTCCGTTTGTTTCATATGTACATATGTACATGAAATGCGCTTATAGATTACAATCCCCGCTAATGCTGAATAATTAACCAATCGACAACTATTAACTCTGTTGCTCTCCCTTCTGCATGTTCAAACTTGCATTTCCCTCTGCTATTGCAACTGCACGTGTATGTACCTATGTACATACATGTGTATATTGCGTATTACGTAAGTCGTGTATGCGCAAAGCTTAAACCACATTCTTAAATGGTATTTATTTTTTCGACTGATGTTAAAAATCATACATCAACATAATAATCGAGCTATGTTGTATTGTACATATGTCCTCGGTCTATCTATGGGTCAGGAATTGTACTGAATTTTTTTCAGGATTATCTCAGAAAACGTTGTTGTACACTTTCGCAACATTATCTTTGCTATTTGCATAATCAAATTCAGGGGTGTCCGATTTTACTTGAACTTTCTGGAATTCCAATCTGTCTGTCCACGAGGAACGTTCGATACACTTACATATTATGTACATACATATATTGTTTTCGTTGAAATTTAAACTATTATTTTTTTTTATATTTAACTTTTTCCCCGCACTTCATAGCTATCATTGCTATTATTAGCCCATTGAAATGCCAATAATATATTTACACCCATTCATCGTCTAAGTGCAACACGCTAGTATCAATTGAATTAAAATCCTATTATATAATAACAGCCACCTTTCACACTACATATATGTATTTATGTAGATATAAAAGCCTCGAGTCTGTCTGTCTGCTCCACAGGAGCACTAGAAACACTTATTTTGTTTTGTTGAAAATTTTAACTACTATTTTATTACATTTTTTTTTTTGCGTAATTCATAACTAGCCAACTCAAATGTCAATAAAAAGCACCCGCTGATCTCCAGCTGACAAAACTAGTAACATATACATTTATATGTATATATATGTAGCACTTGAATCCATTTAAAGATGCAAAATATTTAAAAAAAATCTTACATATGTATATGTATAAAATTATACATTATACATAAGTAAGAATTATTAGAACGTAATAATAACGGTTTATTCCAGACGGCAAGGAAGGCCCTTCCAATCCTTACAAGGTTCAATATATTGAACGTCTGGGACACTATTTCATCTGACTCTCCCTTCTAGATTTAATGAACACATTAAGCAATATTTTCCGAATGTATTTACTCAAGAGAATATATCGCTTCTAAAAATTCAACATAAACAAACACGTACATACGTATGAGATGATCATATTATGCTTGAGTGACATATCATATAAGAGATATACAAATGAATGCATTTTTTCAATGCAACTGTGCAATTTTCACATCACAGTGAGCTTTTCCAAGTACGTATTTCCTAATTTGTATTTTTAACAAAAAAAATCACCTTTCTCCGAACTCAAAACAAACGCTACGTATGTATGTAGCTGTAGATTTAACAAACGTAATCGGATTTGGAAACACGTGCGTTCAAATAACACAGGGACATTTGTCCCGCATATGTGATCCACCGCATGCTGAATGATGAATGAAACAACCCTTTCGCATTTAAAATTAATTTTAATGTTTTTCAGCTTTAAAAGAACGTTCCATTCCTTTGTCACGTAATTGTTTCATTGTTCGGAAATCTATCGAAGGTGCCATTCAATCAACTTTGACGATACACTATGTAGGTACATACATACATATGTACGTACGAACGTCTAATATTTCATACGGGGAAGCTTTTACCTTGATTCCAGCTTATAATGTGATCCAATGACGTTGTAATATGAAATTTTATAATTGGTATTAAATTGTATGCGATATCGTGCACTGAATAGCGTACCATAATCTTGCGATCGTCGAGCCTCGTATGCATCGAATTAAATTAATCGTCGATGTATAATTTAGTAGTACATACATACATACATAAATCGAGGTAATTATTTATTCTAAATTATTATTAATGTGTATTTTGAAACAGAAGTTGCACCGACGATTGCAGTGAATAAACTATTCGCCTCGATATGTCGCCGTAGCATCGATCGATTCGATTCGAACCTTCAGACACATTAAAACAGTCGTAATACTATTAGCCGGTGACTTAGCCAAGATTGGATTAATTTTAACGATGTGATTATACGTCTTAATAGTCGTAGTAATGATTCAGTTATAAAATAAGTAAACACAACTGAAAAGCCAGACGATAGCTCGGTTGTATCGTTAGTCTTTTGAATGAAGGTCCTCGGTTCGATTTTCGTATGTTGAAAGATTTTATATTTTATATCTGGATGTGTATATATGCATATACATATGTACATAGATCTTATATTTGGATATCTACATATCTTAGTTGTGAGACGTTTCTACAAAGTTGACACAATCTAAAAAATTCATTCCTATCCATCAAATTATTTATTGTCCGTTCCTTATATTTCTTCTTCCCCTCCACAAGGCATATGATTTCGCCACTGGCAAGTATCATTCCCTAATAACTTTACTATGACAGACGGTAAAATATTTGTCAATTTATTGATGAAGAGGTAATTTAGCTTTATACAAGTACGCCACCTTCAGAAGAAATACAATTGATATGATGATGAAAACGTATTATATTTTTTCAAAGGTCATTTTACTCATACTATTGTATGTACAAAAAGTTTTGAAGAAAAATATTCTCAAAAAGAGAAAATTAGTTGGCTTACAAGAGTACCATTTCTTACAAGTAACCTCGTGGATTGTAATAGTTGGCACCAAACTTGTTTGATGCCAACGATGAAGTTTCAGTAAATATGAAGTTTCAGTGTCATTGGATTAACGGTTGTCAAGATGTATCGATTTTATAAACAGACATGCACATGAAGATTTTCCAAAAATCATCTAAATTCTAAACGATTCCCGATGCATCTCTGTCAAAATCTTGCGGTTGAATTTTTGCACCATCAAAATACCGTAAAAACCTCACGAATTTGTATGCGTTAAGCTTGCATAGCAATACATATTATGTATGTACATATGTATGTATGTACGTAGGTATGTACATATGTACGTGTTGATTGTATTCGTGCGATTTTATTCGCAAGTGTTTAATCGCGCGTACTTGTTTGTTTTGCTTTCGACGTATTTTCGAATGGCGATAATTTCTGCTTTATCAGAGTATTTATTACTATCTTTCCGTGGGTTTTTTTTCCGCAAACGTATACAAATAAATAAATAATAAAATAATACATGTTTTAGAAACCTCGTTTCGTATATGATCTTTTGTTTCCTCCGCCTTATTTCGCCTGCGTACACTTTCATTACAAAATTGAGTGATTATGAATCGAATTTAAAACATTTTGTATATCAAATGTTCACACGTGGAAAAATTTCAGCGAAAAGCAATTTTTCTTTGTATATTTTTTTAAATATTGAATAGTGATAAGTTATGTGATATGCAGTGGCAGTCAAATTCGTTTAAGCTTAATGACAAAGCTTAGACAATTAATTGGACAGCTTACGGTCAAGTTGATACACAGGTAAAGCTAATTCAGTATTAACGAGCACTGATTACAGTGGATATGTAGCTACCCGTTCGGCAAAAACTGTCTGTTTGCAGAACTAACTCGCCTTTACATAGACGTGTTTTACCGGAAATCAAAGCTTCCGGCATTCACTCTTAATTAAACGGAACATACATATAATAGTAAATAATTGTTAATGCTCTTTCGATTGTACATAGACTAAGCGACTAAGAAAATATTTGTATTTCGGTCCTCAAAGGGACGATGTCAAAATAACTATGTATTTACAAAATATAATGAAAATAACAACAATGTACACATACGCATAAATAGTTTAATAGGAACTCGTGTTTGTTTTACAACTGAGAAATTCCCTTATAAAATGCGTTCGTCCTGTAAATTTTGCTCAAGCTCTAATTTCGGCATTAGCAATTACGCGTTTGGCAAACACCACGATATCATTAGATAGAATATGAAATCAATTTTTCATCGCCGTAACGTTATTAGTTTCTGAGATATGAGTGTTTGCAAACCGGACATGGCCCGAAAATGCGATATTTTCATTTTGAATTGTATTCATTCATAAATATTAGGTATAACTAATGCTAGTATGTATATTTCAGCGGAAAATCGATTTGTCAACACGTTGGCATTCAATTAATTTTGCATGAGCACATAACGTAGCGTCTAGTCCCAGCCAAATTAAATACAGTACGTAAAAGTTGCATCGGTTAATTGATTTTCAAGTGTATGCAGTGTAATTATTTCCTGTGCTTTGTGTTTTGAACAAATTCGTATATACATATGTAAGTACATAGAAAAAATCACTATACATATGTCAAGTCGACGCGACGGTGGCAATTTTATATACGTATATGTACATACTATATATGTACACATATTGTCATGGGGTATTATTTTATTTCAATACTACTACAGTGTTCAATGTTCATATTGCGATAACTATTTTTTTTGCATTGGTAATACGATCGTACTGTCGATATTTTTGAAATGTTTCTTTTGAGCGAATTTTTGACGTGAATATGTACATACATACATTTGTACGTTTATACGCGGACCAGTATGGGGTACCAGTTCGGAAACGGCGGTGTTACGTTTGGATGGGCATACATTCCAACACTATAGGTATAACTTCGTTACTAATAACATGATTGACATGAATGTTGTTTGTTTCGCTCGGGCATACGTCTACGATAAATTTCCGACCTTAAATTAGCACCGCACATGCGCGAGGCGCGGGGAGGGGGGCGTTTCTTCCAACGGCTATTTTTGACGTTTTTGCAAATTCTAAAGCAGTATATCTCACGACTCTGATGTGCTAGCGTAGTGATTTTGCGACCAAACAAAATATCTCTTTAATATCTGTCGATTTAAGCTGTAAAATGTAAACTGTGTAAATTATTTGTTGGTGAAAAATCAAAAACAAGTCGAAATTTTTTTTAAATTTCAGTCTATCGGCCCATACTCGCCAAAAAGCCAATAGGAAATACAAAAAACGCATATTATCAGAAAGAGGATCTAATCATCTATCGATTAGTACCATCATGTCTGTGATAGAACGAGTGAGACGGTATCGGGAACATTAGAAAGTCTCTCGACGGCCACTGCTTACCACAGGCCAATGATAAATAAAATTGTAATCGATTATCAGTTAAGACTTTATTCTTAATGCTAAATAAAAATATATGAATGTATCCATTTCGATGCTTTCATTTCATTTTCATATTCCAAATAAAATTTAATATGAACCGCTAACGCAGACGTATTCACGGAAAACCTACGGCCGTGTTCGACACAGCTATACACCGAATTTTTTTGTCTGAAAATTTCCTGTGTGACAAAGATATTCTGCATTTACTCTGAATATGAGCTAAAACTGTCATTTTTTGATTTATTTTAACTATTCCAGTATAATTATGTATTTACAATGTGCTAAGTTTTGTAATTTGAAAGATATTTGTGTTTGAAATTGGTTCTGAAATGTACCACTACCACACTACTGTAGTGACGATTTTGTTTTCTTACAATTTTCGCTTACAAAATAGCCTTTCGTTACAGTCTTTCTACAGTTATTAATCGTGAACTTATTGTGATTATTGTGAAAGTGTTATTAATCATAACAAAAGCTATCCACTAAGCTGTGTAGTTAAATAATAAATTTATCATTCACAGCAAAAGCATTCATTTATAATTGAAGTTCAGTTACGTTTTAACTTTTTTTTAATCTCTTACCTCCGAAACGATCCAACGTAACAGTATTCTTTAAATTAATATATTTAGATATGTCACATGTGTTTATGATTATTATAAACGACTAGTGTAAGCCCATTGAATATCAACGGAGCGTTCTCATCACCCGTACTGAAAAATAATATTAAATTTAATAGTTTTTATAGTTGTTATGCCTATGTATGTCTATGCAGCAATGCGCCATCTATGGCGTGTTATAATACAACAACGTAACAATTTAGCAAAGTCGCGAGCCTATTTTTTATTATATATGCACAAAAAAATAGTCACGTTGAAGCCTGCCTATTATCATCTGGTTCAGCTCAACGGTGATACCGGGCTCAAATCCCACTCGCACGACGTTCTGGTTTTTTTAATTATTTACATCGTGGAGCGTTATCAGCAAACAGACAGACACACACACACACACACACACAGACACACAAACGGAATAGGCCTATTATATATACATATATAATATGCAATGAGCAGCGTAGTTAAATTTTTATTTACACCAAAGTGTCAACATTTTCATGTTGCAGATTATATGTATGTATGTACATTCGACCAGTTTTATTACAGTATGTGATTGAAAATGCATATTTTTTTCAATTACATTATAATATTTAATGAAAGCTAGAGCTACCAGCTTAACTTTTATTCACGCCAAAAGTGTCAACGCCATCAAATATTATGTAGATCGCGTAGACTTCCTCTCGAACTATGTACTACGTGTACATACACATAATACGATTTTGTGAAAATTGCGTTTCACGTAACACCTCGCCAAATTAGCAACGACAAAGGATAAAGTTTACAGACCTCTGATCTATACTGTTTCGTAACGTGTGTGTGTACATATATACATATGTATGTACATACGTCACCTATGGTCATTCTTCATCTGGCTCTTATTTGACTAATTCTGGAGTTCTAATCTTGGGCCTTTATTATTCAACCTTTTCATCAATGATGTTCTCTCTGTATGCAGTCATTCAAAATTTTTGATGTATGCCGATGATCTAAAGTTCTTCAGAGCTATTAAGACGAGTTCAGATTGTCATTTTCTTCAGGAGGATCTGGATTCTCTTGTGAAATGGGCATCTGTAAATCGTCTTCCTCTTGGCATCGGTAAGTGTCAAGTGGTCTCCTATTCCAGATCCTACACTCTATTACTTCACTCTTACAATATTGGTGAAAGTGATCTAATGAGAGTGTCATACACCAAGGACTTAGGAGTTACATTCGAGGCTGGATGGAGATTTGACATACATACACATGGCAGACATTTGTAACAGGTCTTCTGTATGACGCTTTAGTCCGTAGTATCTTGGAGTCTGGTTCCGAGATTTGGTAAGCTCTGAAGCGAAGTACTGTTTACTTATCGAGAGAGTGCAGAATAAATTTCTTCGGCACCTGTATATGAAGGAGTATGGTTTTTACCCGTTTCTGTATCCCAGTGCATTTTTATTAGGAATGTTGGGATACAGATCATTGGAAAGTCGGAGAAAAGTTTGCTTGATCAAACATTTTTCTGGATTGTTAAAGGTTCGGGTAGATAATCCGGGGATTCTCGAGGAGTTTCGTTTATGGGTTCCAGAGCATTCCCATGAGTCTCGAGCGCGGTCTCTTTTCTTGCCTGTGCGCACATGAACCTGTATGCTCGTCAACTCGCCGGTATCGAGTGCGATAACACTTTTAAATCGGATTGCTAGGAGTGTTGACTTGTTTTCGATCTCTGACAGCAACTTGTCAGTATTTTTGGATTTTTTCGATATATAAATTTTTTATTTCTTATGCAATTATTTTGTTATTATTATTAATATTGTTATTATTATTGTTATTAATATTATTATTATTATTATCATTTTTAATATTATTATTATTATTATTTTTGGTTTTGTTATCATTATTAATATTTTTATTATAATTGAAGGGCTCGGGGCAAGATAGTGTCAACCATCATTTTGGTCAAAATTGAACTGAATATGTCATTTATGCAAATTAATCATAAGCTATGTTTTGAACCAAAAATAGTTTATTTTTGACTAATAGATGACTATATATAGCCTTTATGTATTTCTTTACGGGATGAAAATTTTTTGAAAAACTTGCGACAAAATAGTGTCATCTTTTGTCATAATAATGGTGAATAATTTTACTCATTTCGGAGTTATTTTATTTCCCTCTTCATATAAAATTTATAAAATTTATTAAAAAAAATTGGTGGAAAATAGTGTCAACCCACAATTTTTGATATGCACCATTTTATTTTTTCATTTTATGTTTAATATATTAATCTTTTGTTATTTTTTTGTTACTGGTATTATTAAGGATATATCACTAAAGCAAAAAAAAAAAAAAGTACGTGTTTTGATTTATGGATTTGAACAAAGTTTAAAATTGATATACATATCTCAAAACTATGAAAGTGAGGGTTGGCACTATCTTGCCCCGAGGCCTTCAATTGTCATTTTTAATTCTATATTTATATTATGTTTCTGTCCAATGTGGCATTTTAGGGACACCTGTGAAGTCACATCGGTATATTTTAAAACGAAAAATAAAATAAATAAATATGTACGTATGTATGTGCATGTTCAATATATTGCATTCAACCCTTAAAATGTTAACTTTTTTTTGCATTTTCAACTTTTGGATGCAAAAAAGGGCACGTCGACGTTTCAAATCGAACAAATCGAATTCACGAGCCAATGGAGCGGTGGATTTTCCGACTTTTCATCGCGCCAGCGCGTACTTGGTCCACTCTTTCTCTGTGTGAACTTTGACCCGAGTGAGCTGCGTCGAGGACATAAACGGAACCAGAGCGCAGTCGACAGTGGGGTCGGAGATGCGCTCAGAAACGGACGTTCTTACAACCCTCCTCTCTGTATCTCTCTGTGTGCTTTTATTTTTAAACCGCCGACTTAAGTTTCGCCAGACTTGCATTTGCGAAACATTCGTCTGGTGTTATTTTGATAGCATTCGGTCGTGAGCCATCGCTGTTTTAACAACTTTACACTTCCGATCGATGTGTGGGGAGTTGCTGTCTTTTGCCGAGCAGAAGAAAACTTTCCCGCCGAAATGAATCTGTCAGCCGTTTCAGTGAGTATTATTCCATGTTATTATTACAATATTTAATTTCCCTACGATTTTGTGAGTTTTATCCGGGATTTTCAAACTTTCATAACGGCGCGTCGATTTGCGGTAGTTGTTCGCGTGTAAAAATATCGGAAAAGCACACAAAATCAAAGTTCCCGCAACAATATCCGCGGATATTTTCATTTCGCGGATTTAGATTTACGACCGGGATCAAACTAGAAAGAGTTTAAAGTTTGCCGTTTGCTTAATTTCGTATATTGAATTTTTAGCAAAACTCCGCAAAAAAGAGCAGTCGCAAATCGAGGAATTTGTTAAAGTAAACTTTTGCGCGAAAGTATTTCCGCGTCCGTATAAAGTAACTGCAAAATTTATTTGAAAAAAAAGGGTTGTAGGTACATTTTTTTTTTTTTTCAAATACCGTGCTTCGTTTTCGAAACACAATCAAACTAATAAATGTATACGGGAAAGCGTATATTACAATATATTTCTTGCGTTAAAGTTTTGCAGTTATATGTAAAATGCAATAATATAAGATTTGTTATTAAAATATTTCAATTTAAACAAATTGCCAATTTTTAACAGATTGACTTATTTTGCATTGCTTAAACTTTGTAGATTAATAGTCGGTTTAACGTAATAAGAGCTCACGTATATTTCTGAGCTTTTTCCAGTGTTGTTCAACGTATGCATAATCAGATAAAATTTAAACTTTACTTTGTATTACTGTAAAAGGTCACAATCTATGTAAATTGCCTTTGTAAAAATTGCATTTAACATTTTAAAGCTGAAAGCTTTCCATATTTAAGATTTGACGCGTGTAAGTTTTCTTCAGAAAAAGTACTATTCATATGAACATATGTATAATATATAAATTCGGCTACAAATTTGAATAAGCTTAAAGTTCTTACGAGCCGTTTGCGCCAAATTCGTCACATTAAGGATTTGCAGCCTTTGAAGTTCCCCCGATCGCGCAATTCTGAATATTCATGTCTTATAAAAAATTGTTTAATGCAAATGCATATCACGCTTTCAGCATCATTACCAACATAATGTAATCGGAGCTGTAATACTCGAATGGAGGTACGTATCAAATGATGGAATTATTCTAATCGTGCACTTGGCTAAAAATAAAGTTTTATGCAGGATAATTATGGAGCAACGGGCACTTTGTAATGTTTAATATTCTAATTACCATATACAAGGTAGACATTCAATAACAGGTGATGTTTTCAACAAAATGTATCTCCCAAACTAAAAACGCTATGGTAATTTATTTATTTAATTAATCATGCAACAAACAGCTTATAGTATATGTACAATAAAATATAAATACAAAATAATATTAATATCACACAATACACTACAGCCAAAATAGTTGCAAACGAACAACAGATTAAAATAAGAAAAGAACTTAGGAGTTAGGACTGGAAAGGAACTTAAGCAAAGATAATTTAAAGGAGGGCAAAGAATAGAAAAAAGGATCAATATGTGCCGGGATTTCGTTAAATGACGAGCAGGATCTCTAAATGAAGGAGTTTAGTGAATAATTTGTGGAACAAAGATTCAAATGAAACAATGGAGGATTTCTGACAGGCCTAGGGGGACAATGTAGAAGTATCCTACTTAGTAGTAAGGGCTATCTAATAAATTATTTAAAAGTTTAAATACAAAGCAGAGATCCGAGACCGTCCTCCTGGTTTGCAGGGAGATGTAATCACGGGAATTTGCAGAAGAAAGACAAAACCTGGAAATGGAGTACGTATGGAACTTCTTATTAATTTTTTTTCCAATTTATTAATGGAATCTTGGTAAAACGGGTTCCATATAGTACTAGCAAATTCCAGGTGACTTCTCACAAATACATTATATAGTAAAGACACTGTATCAAAGGACTTAAAGGGTTTGGATACTCTCATTATGAATCCCAAATTCCTATAAGCCTTATTGACAGCCACATCAATGTGGGAATTAAAAGATAATTTACTATCTAATAAGACACCTAGGTCTCTCACAGAGTCAACTCTCAATACTCGCGTTTGCCCAATAAAAAAATCAAACAATACAGGGGAAGCAAGTCTGGAGAAAGTGATATGAAAACATTTATCTATATTAACGAGCAACTGATTAATATCACAGTAGTTCGAAAACGAGTCAAGATCGTTTTGAAGCTTAAGGCAGTCTTCAAGGGAAGAAATTTTACTATAAATTTTTATATCATCAGCGAACAAGAGAAAAGATGAGTTTGCGAAGCAGGAACCAATATCATTAATATATAAGAGGAATAAGAGTGGACCTAGGTGAGAACCCTGGGGAACTCCCGAAGGTAGCACTTTATAACAGGACACTTGTCCATTAATCAGAACGGCTTGGGATCGATTAGAAATATAAGACGATAACCATCTTAAAAGATTACCGTGGATCCCAAGATTTTCAAGTTTATGGAACAAAATGTAATGTGAAATCTTATCAAAAGTTTTAGAGAAATCAGCATAAATGGCATCAGTCTGACATTTGTCCTCCATTGTGCCTATAATGAAATCAGTAAATTCAAGTAGATTTGTCTCAACTGACTTCTTAGGAAGGAAACCATGTTGTTCAGAAATGATATATTTACGAAGGAGTGAAGAAAGTTGATCAGTAACGATCTTTTCAAAAAATTTTAGCAAAAAAACAGACAATTTAGAAATGGGCCGATAGTTCCGAACATCATGCTTATCCCCAGATTTAAAGATAGGGACAATGATTGCAGTTTTCCACAAAGAAGGAAATTTGCCTTGGAGGAAGGATAATTTAAACAAAAAAAAGAGAGGATAGGAAAGTTCTGAAGCACAAGATTTAATAAATGAAGGATGAATCTTATCAGGACCCATCCCTTTACTTATATCCAGGCTGGAGAGATACTTAGGGATCATCTGTGGATTGAGGAAAATGCTATGAATGGAACTAGATGCATCAGAATTTACTGACGAATTTAAAGAGGACATAAGATTATCATGAACAAAAACGGAACTAAAATAGTCATTAAACAAATTACATTTTGAGAGGTCATCTTGAGCAATGATACTATCCAAGCACAATGAGCTAGGTAAAAAAATTATTAGAACGTTTAGTTTTAACATAATGCCAAAAATTACTAGCATTACGTTTAATTGAATTTTCAACAGAAGTGATATAATTTGTCATGCATTGGACAACTAAACACTTCTGCCGCCGACGAAGGAGGGAAAAGGTTTCATAATCACCAGGGAAATGAAACCTCTTCCATTTTTTGTGGAATTTCCGCTTCTGGTTAATGATATGGATAAGATTTTTAGAATAAAACTAAGGGAATTTATTTGAGAGGGCAATTGTCTTTAAGGGAACAAAACTATCAATAAGATGATTGATAATATCATAAAATTTATCAACACAAATGTCAATGTCAAAACTCTCAAATATATTCTCCCAGGTAATGGAAGATAAGTGAGTACGAATGGAGTTATAATCAGCTTTATGGAATTGGCGAATAACAAATGGATGTTGGTATGGGCGACTATGGGAGGATATATTAAGAAGCAAGGAGATAGCTCTATGGTGATTATCATCTGAAACAAAAGAAGATGAGCTGGGAGAAACTTTACAGTACGGAATATTTGATATAATAAGATCAAGGATTCTATTCAGCTTATTAGAGAGTGCATTGAATTGAAACATATTAGAAAAAGATAAAAAATTAAGTAAAATAGAATTTGCTGGGTCAGTTTGCAGACACAGCGGATGCAGATAGAGTAAGCTAGGATCAGAGATCCATTTAATAGAAGGGAGGTTAAAATTGCCAATAAGTAAAAAATAATCATCAGGGTGATTTAAATGAATACTGGTAACATTTTCAAAAAATAATTGAAGATTTGATAAATAATTAGGGCCACGAGGATGGTAGGAACAACATAAGTGTACGGATGAAGGGCTATCTTTATTTAAAGTTACCCAGATATCCTCAGCTAAAGTAGACCAAGCAACTTGGTGGGTTGAGTTAAGTATTGATGTTAATAGCAATAATAACTCCTCCACCATATTTCATAGATAATGAATCATAATCACGGTCTCTTCGATAAACAATATAACGGCTATCAAATAGCTCGGAGTCGGAGATGCCATCTATAAGCCACGATTCCGTAATACAAATAATGTCAAAGTTGTTGACTAAACAGTTATTATAAGAGACAGTAGTTTTGGAACGAAGTCCTCGAGCATTTTGGTAGTACACATTTACAGATCCCTCTACTCCAGAGGTATCTGATTCAGATATATGGTTTACATCACTCCTAGATAGCCGTGACCTTTCGTATTGCGGGGGACGGCTTTTTCGATCGACGAAAAAACCATTCTCTCAGCCCAACTCCAAGTGGCCAGAAAGCAGGATCCAGGATTTTTGGAAAATCACCAATTTCAACACTAATCTTGAACGATGTGTGAGCAGAAGATTGGGACACCCTTTCAACAGTGATATCATCGTGACCCAATTTAGAAGAAATAAAATTTTTTACAACATCACAAGTACAGTCGTTCTTAAGATAAAATATGTGCAAGTGCTTCTTTATAGGGGCAACTTGCAAAACACTGTCACAGTCACCAGATCCACCCCCCAGACCCCTCCCCTGCCCCTACGGCACCCTTTTTTGCACTCCCGGAAAGCTATGCCGGCCCCTTACCAC
The DNA here is from genome assembly GCA_022651745.1 of Parapsyche elsis. Taxonomy (NCBI): domain Eukaryota; kingdom Metazoa; phylum Arthropoda; class Insecta; order Trichoptera; family Hydropsychidae; genus Parapsyche; species Parapsyche elsis. The sequence goes on from JAGVSN010000032.1 coordinate 1,871,077, forward strand.
CCCTTTTTTTGACTCACTAAAAGCCATGCCGGCTCATCACCACCCCAGAGCCGCCTTCTACCCCGGCGGCCCTTTTTTTGACTCCTGAAAAGCAATGCCGGCCCCTTACCACCCCACAGACCCCCCTCCTACCCCGGCGGCCCCTTTTTGGACTCCTGAAAAATTATGCCGGCCCCTTAGCACCCCCCAGACCCCCTCCTGCCCCAGCGGCCCCTCTTTTGCACTCCCGAAATGCTATGCCGGTCCCTTACCACCCCCCAGACCCCTCCCCTACCCCTACGGCACCATTTTTGCACTCCCGAAAAGCTATGCCGGCCCCTTACCACCCCCCAGATCCAAAAATACAAAATACTAAAAATTCAGCGGGCGTTGATTATCAACGGCAATAAGCTAGTATGTATAGTAATAATGCATTAATTTTGATCACACCTAGCGTTACTACATACAGTAACATGTAGTTTAGAGATAAAAATGTTTGAAAAAAGTTCCGGTTTTTCATGCCTACTCCTTATAATTAGGTAGGTATATAGGATTCGAGTGCTTTGATAAATATATGGTAGTTCGGTAAATAGGTTTTATTAACAACGCTCGTTTACTATTGACGGCGGAACGTTTTGGCTTTTATTTTTTCCCCTCGACAGTAAATCAAATTACAATATAAATGCTACAAATACACTCAATCGACCAATAAATCTTTTTATTTTCGAACTCTTATCGTGTATTTAGCACGGCTCTCTCGAATATTAACGGACAAGGCATAAAAACATTTGCAATAAAAATTGCACTGATATCGCTCACGATAAAACAATAACCTCGTAAACGACAACTTTGACGAAAACGGTACATTCAGCGTCGCGTCTTCAAAATATGCATCCCGGTACAATTACGTGACTGAAAACTAATTTTAAGAAAATGTCTCGTTCTATAGTATACGAGGTATTTTTTTGATCATAATATTGTGTTGTACGAAGACATCTCAAATACGTAAGTGATGCATTCTTATTTCTACATGAATTGTACGTTAATCAAAATGAAACTTTACTATATACATACATATGTATGAATAGTGTATATGTACATATAATATGTATATGCAATGCACACAAGAGAATAGGAAAATGAGTATAATAGTAAAGGAATTTCCGTATATTTTTCTTTGTGTTAAAATTTCAATTCCATATAAGGAGCGTCTGTAAATTGAGGTACAGGTTTATATTGGATTTACAGTCTACATACCTCCAGAATACAATGAAAGTCTCGTGTGTGTAATTTTTACACGCTAGACTTTCACGGAGTGTGTAGGGAGATTCCATTGAATTGCATTGGTCGCCTGTATGGAAAGTTTTTAACAAGCTCGGTTATCAGTTAGTCAGTTAGGATAACCCGGAGAATTAACCTGTTCGAAAGGGTGACAATCCGCGTAGATCAGGAACCGGAAGCGTTTAATTAGCAAACTTTGCATAGACCGAGTGCAAAAGTGGTCATACTTTTTATTGTTCTTTTCATGCATTTAAATGATTCACGCGTTTCGGAAGCGCTGGTCTTTATTTGATGGCGGGCTTCAGCAGTTTCCTTTGTTCGAGGAGCATCTGATCTTGTCAAGATGTGGCAGGACTTTTAAAGTCCATTGACTTTATATCTATGTATGTATATGTATCTTTATGGATTATGCGTACTATGTAAAACGAATTATAACAATTTAACGCTTATTTACGTTCACGTGTGTTCGATGAATGTAAAATTTTCTTTTCGATAAAAATTTATTTGCCTCACTCGTGTAAGTAAATGTAGATTTACATTTGTAGATTACATTTGTTGATTTACAATGTAGATTTATATATACATATATATCGGTGAAATCAATTTCTCGGTATCTATATTTATTTATTATATAGTATGTATGTATGTACGTTGAATACGACGCTAGTTATATATTTTAACCGCAAAATACATAAACCTTACCGGCTATAAAATTCTTTTGCGGATAACGCTTTTTTTTTCCTCTCAAGCGAAAATTGTCTTTACTTGTAAAATGTAAAAAAAAGAGTAATATCGGCTTTAAACCGCTGTGAAAATAAACGGAAACGGATGCAAAAATAGCGAATAAGTTTCATACAGAAGTAACTTTTTTCATTATCGACAACTTTTGTTTAAATTATTACTTTATCCTAATCGGATAAAGTATTGTGATCGTGCGAAAATTCGACCTCGAGATTTTGACTGATTTGTATCAGGTATCATCCCCTGATCACGTTTTCATGATTTCTAAAAAATGTCTGTATGTCTGTGTACTTATGTGTGTGTGTGTCTGTATGCGTATTTTCTCCGAAACTGTCAAGTCTATCGAGCTGAAATTTCATATATATTATTTTCATGTAAGGTGTAAGAGCCCTAACGAATTTGGTCAACATCAGTGAACCGGAAGTAGGGTTTTTTTCTTGTAGAAAATTCTAAAATTCTTTTACCACAGAATATTTCCGAAACGGCTCCGGGAATTTTGTCGAAATTTCATATCTATAGTTTTCACGTTAGCCGTAAGAGATACTGTGATTTTAGTCAACTTCTGACTAGCGAAAATGGCAGTTTACTCTTGAACGATTTTTTTGTTTTTTATTTTTTTCGACCTTTTAAATATGTAGTATCGTCACAATATTGTAATGTTGTAATTTTGAAAGAAATTGCTATTTAAAAATAAATAAATCATTAAATTAGTCAACCGGAAGTAAGTTTTTTTTTTTGTCGAAAAGTTTACCGCAGAATATTTCCGAATCTGCCCGATCGATTAAGTTGAAATTTCATATCTATAGTGTTCACGTTAGTCTTAAGAGATACTGTGATTTTGGTCAAAATCCGTCTGACAGAAGTGGCAGTTTACTTTTGAACGATTTTTTGTTTTTTATTTTTTTCGGCCTTTTAAATATGTAGTATCGTCACCATATTGTAATATTGTAATTCTCATAGAAATTGCTATTTAAAAAAAAAAATTATTAAAATTAGTCAACCGGAAGTAGGTTTTTTTTTTTTGTCGAAAAGTTTACCGCAGAATATTTCTGAAACTGCATCGGCGATTTTGTCGAAATTTCATATCTATAATTTTCACGTTAGCCTTAAGAGATATTGTGATTTTGGTCAACATCTGACTACCGAAAATGGCAGTTTACTCTTGAACGATTTTTTGTTTTTTAATTTTTTCGGCCTTTTAAATATGTACTATCATCACAATATTATAATGTTGTACTCCTGAGTAAAATTGCTAGTTACGAAAAAATAAATCATTAAAATCAGTGAACCGGAAGTAGGGTTTTTTTTTTGTCGAAAAGTTTACCACAGAATATTTCAGAAACTGCCCTATTGATCAAGTTGAAAATTTATATTTATAATTATCATATAAAATTTAAGAGTTGATAAGGTTTTGTTTAAAATCCGCCGACCGGAAGTGGTAGTTTTTTTTATTTGAATATATGCCGAAGATCGTATTTTATATACGCGCGCGCACTCAACACAGTAATTTCATGATATGTATGTATGTATTTTGTTTGGTGTGGTGGTGGTGTATGCGATTTATTTACTTACGTACTTAAAAAATTAATTAATTAAAATTAATTACTCTTTGTATTCCTCAAATATATGGATAAAGTCATGGGTTGGCTACACCCGAATTTTTATAGTAAAGTTTTCAATTTGGTGGAATTTTTTTTTATTATTATCGAACCAAATACGGCATTGGTAAACGTAACTAAAATTCATTTGATTTCATTCATTCGCACGATGTCATTGAATAGTAGTGCGTTTAATTTTACATTTTCTTCTTGTTACGTCGAATCGGCGACTTATGGTATTTTTGAGTTTTTTTCCTTTCGTCAATTGTCTTATAGAATGACGAGATTATCTTCGAACGCTTTCCCTTTTTTGTCTGTTTTCATTTGGGCTTTCTATCCTTTGTGTGTGTCTCTTTACGTGTATAAAATACACATAAAGTTGCGTATATTGCAATATTTTTATTTTATCTCGCGACTCGCCATTTAAAACTGAAATTCACATTCCAGAGGGTGAACAAGAATCAAAGCATTGTGTTGTAATCTTTTCAATGTTAAACTCGAATTGTTAACACTTTCGCTTCACAATTAGAGAATACATCGATGCGACACTGCAATGTTTCGATTTGCAGTTACGGTTACGGCTATCCACGTATGAATCTACACAGTGCTCGAAATGGAAATTTTCACGAATGGGAGCGCTCGATAATTTAAAAAAATATCAAACGACCTTTTTTTTAATTATGTATATGTATGTAGATACCTATACATATGTACATATATATTTATCGAAATGCAAAATCTTACCGAGATTAATACCGTTTAATATCTGTAAGTCAACTTCAACAGGTAGATCTGAAAATGGTCTCTGATTTTTTACTATCCTATATACTTTTCTGGAAACTCTTTCAGTGGTTAAAATATGAGCATTCTGACTGTTTTGTACAAATTTATACATTTCATTATTATTGGCTGATTTTATTATAGTGAGATATTTAAAATATTTTATTATAGTCGCGGTACAACACGACAATTCAAAGAAAGATATCGTAAATCATTAAAATGACCGATGGCTCGAAAAGGCACGTTGCAGTTCGAAATGCCCATTTCCGGCTATAAAGTCATTAAACTTTTTGCGCAAAGCCGACATAGAATCTAAAAACCCTCGGAATTGAATAGAATTCTAAATGTTATCTTCAAGTAATGCGTGCACCCAGCTTTTTCAAAACATAATAATATTTTAAATGGCTTTGTCGGAATTGAAATGTAAAGAATTCAAAGATTGTGATTTAGGAGTAATAAATGTAAAAAAAATTCACCGTCAATAATTATTGAATTTTCGGCAATAATTATTGAAAGAGCACGGAAATTTTGGTTTTTTACGAAAGGGAGCGCTAAATTTACAGATTTGACGAAAGGGTACACTACGTTTTCAAATTTCACGAAAGGGAACGCCGCTCCTTGCCGCTCCCGCTGAATTCGAGCACTGAATCTACATACATATATGTACATACATACATATATAGGTATGTATGTATATAAAATACTAACTTTTAAACTTTTATGTCCATAGAATGTGAAACGATCACTCTAAATTCTTCTCGATCTTCTCTCCATTAAAGTTTTTTTTTAACGCCATTTTAAAGATTATGCGATGTTTTTTTCATATTTTGTTTTCATTGAAATTGTTTTCCCTTAATTAAAATTGTTAGTCCACTCATATGTTATTAATTAACATTCGTTGATCGTCAGCGGGAAATACTTGTCTTACATACATATGTAAATGAAAGCCTTACATAAATGAAAGTCTTACATAAATGAAAAGTCTTACATGAAGGAAAGTCTAGCATAAATGGCTTAAAAAACAACATAAATTTTGTTTTGTATTGAAGCCATAAGTAATTTGACACAAAAAAATAAACATGAAACGATCAAAAGATGACTTATGTATATACATAACTCAAAACAGTGGTCGGGAACCTTTTTCGAGCTAAGAGCCAAATTAGGGAAAACCTTACAAAATTGGTAAGTTTGAGAGCCGCCGCATATTATTTTCGGATTATACAATGTATGTACATATGTATATTCAAAATTAAATTAAATGTTACTCATTTATGAAATGGATAGCTTTAAGAAATAAGTTGTCTTCGTGATACTTCCTTAATGTCCGACAGTTTATTACTAAATAGTATAATAACGTTTAATCTGAATAATGATTTTAAAGCTTTTTATAGCCACGAAGTTATGGAAATTGAATTCATTTTGATTTTGTGTAAATTGTGTGTTAACGTTTTGTGTTTCACGCAAAACGTTGGATGACAGCGAGAGCCGCAGGTTTCCATAAAAAGAGCTGCATGCGGCTCCGGAGCCGCCTGCAGCTATGTACATATGTCTATAGAGTGGTTGTGGTTCACTTTTCTGTCATATCTACAATGTTTCTGTTAAAAAATAGACACTACACAATCAGTATTATATGTATGTATGTACATACATACATATGTACGATAATATGCAAGTTTCCCGACTACAGGGAAAGCTTTTGTTGAACCGTCATTAAATATTGTGTCTCACTATTATAAGTGTCGCACTGTAAATATTATCTGTTTGTACGACACAAATAGAAATATTTTTCTTAGACTAAATATAAAGAGACGGCGTAATAATAGTATGATATCAAATTTAAACGTTTGTGGAAATTTATAACAATGGGCACAGTTTTAATACCAATGCAATGCGATGCAATGCAATGGTGCGAAAAAAATAGTGTCTGGAGTGGAGGAAATTCCATTGACAGTTATCAGACAAAACATTTTATTTGCTGCAATAAGATCGAGGTGCTTTTATATATAGAAAATTTAATTTAATTCCAACAAAAGAAAAAGTGGACAATTGTTATTTATGAACATTTTTTTTCGTTATATACATAGGTATTCAAAGCGATTGTTTATTCGCCAAACTTTTAGTGGTTTCCTCGAGTAATTAATTGCTCTCTTGTATAAAAGCGGATACAAAACAAATGGCAACGAACAGGTAGTATAGGTACATATGTACATATGTTTATAATGGAAAATAAAATAAAAATGTGTTGTGTAATTTTGCAACTGTAGGCGACGGTTGTATAATGAAATCAAACATTTCATTTAATTAAATTAAGCAATTATGTAGTCTAGTGTCTAGTGTCATGTCGTAATGGGAAAATCCAGACGAAATTTCTACGAGCTCGAAAAAAAAAAATAATAATTAGAGAAATCTTATTTAAAATGTTGGAATATATGCATATGTAGGTTCATATTTAATTATTTATCGCACTGAATAGCCGATCCGTTCTTAATATCATAATTTCACAAATTATTATTCGATAATCCGCATCACTGAACACATATAAAAAATTCCTTCGGAATTCTAGAAGGTTGTCGTCATATTGTAAATCTTTCAAGGAATTCTCAGTAAAAACACTTAGGCCCGTAACGCACTTGGCAGCCTGGCTGCGCGGCCGTAGCCGCGGCGGCCAGAAAAACGTGCACCCAGTTCAAGCAGCCAAAGCGGCAGCCAGAGCTCAGTTCTCAGAAATTTAGCGGCAAGTTCTCAAACAAAAGATGCTCACAAATGGACAGCGATACAACATATTATTTTCAATGCAATATTTGGTTCGTAATCTCGGATCTCAGATCCTTTTGTACTGTATGTACATATGTAGATACAAATAATTCGTTGAAAATAGTTTTATATATGTACATTATTTCCAGCGCGCAATATTAGCGAGATTTTTTTTTTAATATTTTTATCTTATTCGTTGAATTTAGTGTAAAATTTATAATGGAATTGGAATTGTTTATTCAGATTTTCAGCAGATTTTCAGCCGGCTGAAAATCAGAAATGGCAAACGTGAATTGACTGGCTGCCGATCAGCCAGGCTGCTAGTGCGTGCATCGCACAGGCAGCCACATACATTTGCTTTTTTAAATACATCTCGTGTTGGCCGCGGCGGCCAGTGGCTGCCTGTCTGGCTGCTGCGTATCGGAGCCGGTACCTGTGGCCACGCAGCCAGAGTTTCCTGGCTGCCTCAGTGCGTTGTCAAACAGGCAGCCACATACATTTCCTAACATCGTTGTGGCCGCCGCGGCTATGGCCGCGCAGCCAGGCTGCCAAGTGCGTTACGGGCCTTACCAGGCGAACGAGCCCAACTCATAGTCAATCAATACTACATAGACAATAAATTCCATTTTAGTTTTCGATAAAAGCTAAAAACCAATATGTATAATATTTCAGTCTGATACGCATATTATTGTTTCGTCTACATTACATTGAAATTATCCACGTGATCGCAGTAATTTATTTATCGTATTTTCGTATATTAAACAATATTGGAATACGAAACAATGAAAACGTACGACGAGCGTAATATTTATTGTTCTGCGAGAAAATCTCTTTTGTCTTGATTTTATTATTACTTTTTGTAATTACCAATCAGAATGAGAAACTAACTGAGTTCGCTCGAATATTTACATTTGTTTATACGTGTCTTTTATTCATTGCTTCCGCTCCATATATGTACCTGTACCTACTACATACATACATATATATACCTATACAGCTTACTCGAAAATCATCCGAGTCATCGTAATAAAAATTATAATCCCAATCTCTCGTCTACTTCCAGTAAAGCTAAACCGGAAAAGAGTAATAAAAAATGTATTGTACCTAAATTGAATAACATCTAATTGAATTTTCTAGACATTTTAATAATAAATCGATTTCTTGGAGCTATTTTTACATAAATTCGTCTCATTTGAAAATTTAAGTCTGAATTCCAAACATCAACGTTACCATTCAAAATTTTTTTTTGTTTTAAAATATAAACTATGTACATACATGTATGTATATACAAATAGTATAAACATCGCCAAAATTAATTCATAGGGATCGTTGAGGCTCGGAGCGCCAAGTATCCCATTCGTGAGTTTTTCCAGTGGAATTCAGGGTCGCTCTCTGGCTCGTCGTCATCTCTGTCGAAAGTGGTACTGAAGTAGACGCCATTTTCTTCTTCTCCTTCTTCGCTTTTTTTTTTTCATTCACCTCCCTTCATCTGTGGCGAAAGATCGCATCTATAGACGGTCGAGTGGCGCTAACTCGACCGTCAGCAGTTCGGCGACTTCGCCTTTTGATTGGCTCTCACCGTCATCATTCGTTATACCATAGCCTCAGTGTAAATAACCACTTGACTCAATATTCAACCCATTCATCGCCTGACACGGTCTGACGCTGCTGAAAAAGCCCTGAAAAAATAAAATAATATTTACAACGTCAAAGAACGCCCGCCGTCTCTCACTTACCTATACATACATATGTACCACTGTCCCAAAAGACAACACTTTGCCTATACGATTCATTACAACCACTGAAGGTGTTCTAAATTGACACAATTATTTGACAAACTGTTAGAAATATATATGTACTATAGTATATGTACACGAATAGCTAAGTCTATCTGTGCGTCGGGAATTATATTGAATTTACTCCAAGAGTGTCGACACACATCTTTCGTTTTCATTGAAATCTGAATTTTCATCCGTAACCATATTTATCGCTATTGTTAGCAACGTCAACGTTAATACTGTACTTATGTATGTATGTATGTAGGTGTACCTGCATATAAATAAACGCATTAAGTTTGTCTGTTGATTTGTCAATCGGGAATTGTATCGATATTGTGTTTCAGCAGTATCAACTATTACTTCTTTCGTTTTCAATAATTAAGACACGTTGATAGGGCAATACTCTAGTTAAATGTTTATGCTAATGATGTGCTTTGGTTGTATGTATTCAAGATTATATTAAATCAATAATGGTTAGAAAATGTTAAGGCAAAATATAGAAGCGCTTTCGTTCCGTAATGCCATCAAAGAATGATTTTTAATCATTTCAACCAATTAAAAAGTTTAATTCAATTATAATCATTTATTATTTTAAGGAAATTAAATTAGTAATTATTTCAAGGAGATTAAATTGGTAATTATTTTAAGGAAAAACAATATACATAGGTATACATTCAAATTGAGTGATTATAAATAAGTAAATAATTTATCAAATCAACTCGACATAATTTATTGATTAGTTTTTTTTTCTTTATGCTTTCACATTAAAATGTAATATGTTATGTATTTTCTGTGTATGTAAAAGACAGGTGAATAATAAATAAAGGCCTCTAAAAAAACAAATACCCCGAAGTCGATTACGCTCGTCTTTAATTACAATAAAGGAATTTAATTTCCGCCAACACATATGTGTGTATGCATATGTGTTGTGTACATATTATAATACATACATATACTGCTGAAGAGGTCCTAGTATTTAGAATAAGTCGTACTTTGCGTGTGCGAGCTTTATTCGGTGATTGCGAAAGTTGCCAAATCGCCGTTAGATTCATTTCGCAAGGGCACTTGAATTTTGACCGTCAATTCTGCCAGTCGTTTTTTTTTTTTTTTACTTTATATACATATATGTATATCGAAATTTATGCGACACCTTCCAACTTTTGATAATAGTATGTACGTACATATGTACATACATACATAGTATGTGGATTTTTCTAGCCGTCGCAGTTTTAGAACCTTCGTAAAACCACTAGTTGACTTTGACGGTACATGATATTTCTCATTAGCGAAAATCTGATCTTGTACATAGTAGATTGAAACTCACACTTCTGAATTTGAAAGTTCCCCGACGATTTTCCATTAAGTTTAGCTACTACATTGCGGAAATTGCAACGAGAGGGAGCGATGGAGATGCAAAATTGATAGGAAATGCAATTTAGTGCCATAGCCAAACAGCCTAGAATACTTCATTACAAAACTATTATGTGATATTGTAATCACCCGGTGCTCGTTGCGAGAGATTTCAGTTAAAGTTTCGCAATATTAAAACGAGTTTAGCACAGTTTAGGTATGAAGGCTTCGTGCCTTTTCACAGCTAACTATTCGAAAAGTGTGAACAAAGAGCGCTCTATGAAAAGTTTCGATCGTTTTTTTTTTTTGGGTTTTTTTTCATTCTAGCTCGACTTTAACGGCGTGTACATTTTCCATGTTTAGTTTACTCGCGCGTATTCAAATAAACATCAGTCTGCCAGTTCGATAAACACCCGAATCGATCGGTTGTTTATGCCATTTTCGCACGAAATTAAGCGAGCTGGCCGCGAAAATTTCCATCACTCGATGACAAGTGTATTGTGTGTGATATTTCAACGTGTCGGCTTTTATTCGTATATTTTTATAATTGACTTTCGGCACCTGTTGAATTATTTTACGCTCGCGTATAGAAAAATAAAGAAACGAGACAAAACTTTTTGATTTTTTAAATAGGTTTTTTTCATCGCCTTTCATCTTATATGTATAATAAACGAAAAAGCCTCTACATACGTCAAAATAAATTGAAGCACGTAAACACAAGAAAGCTCCCTAAAATAAACCTGGAAGTTAAATTATATAGAATATCTTATGAGAGACGTGCCGAGACGACTAATGTAAACATTTAATCACATTTATTAAGTATACGATTGTTTGAAAATACATTGACAATCTATTTAAATAGAATCATCCAGGTGCGTACTTTATATAGATTTTTATTTAATTAAATATTTTCAGGATATATTCGATATTGTGGGAGTAGGAAAGGATCACTTTTACGCAGTCGTAAAATTTTCGCAAAAAAATTGATATACATATGTATGTATAGGACCTACGCTTGCGGAAAAAAGACGCCGGATACACTCGAGGAAATCTTTTTATTATTTCTCACACGCAATAAAAGATCCTTTAATAATAAAAAATTGGGATAAATTTTCGAGCCACTTTTAGACGATACAATATATATTTATATTCATACTAAAATTTACAAATGGACGTAAGATCAATTTAACAATATCATTTTGGTAAAATTGTATAATATCTAACGTGTTTGCGTATGACACGTAATCTGATACTTTGGAAGAGATAAAAAACAATATTGGGAAAAACAAGTTACACAAAAATTTAATTGGATATCAAAACTAATATCGAAATTCTTTTCAAAAGCAGTTCAAAAATAATATTTTCCAGTCGGTAATTGAAAGAAAAAAATTCGTTTCATTTTCTCAATATGTATAGATAGTTTTTTTTTTTTACTTTTTTACTCACTTTTCAACCAATCAATAAATTTATGAAAACTTATTTTCTCAAGTGTTGTACGATTGAAGTTCGAATCGTTGCTTTTCGAGATCAAATTGAACGCGTAATTTCATCACGCTCTCAAAATAAAGAGCGAAGAAATTTTAAATCAAAATTTTCATTTTCTGACTATCGAAACCAATTGAATGTATAAAAAGCATGTTTTTATTTTATTTGATGCAAGCTGCATTTCCAGTGAAACGAGCGATTCAAAAAGCTTATGATAGATAAATAAAACCCATGCGATGTTAGCGAAGTGAATTGCATACGTCTGAAATCAAGGCAACTATGCAAAGTACGATGTTGAAGTCGAGGTATACTCGCTCAATTCAATGTTAAGCTTTCATATTGTGTACATTATGAAACTAAGTGGAAAATAACAAGCTTTTCGAACAATACTGGCGCGTAGTTTGTAAGGGAATTGACATTTTCTTTTTTTTTAAATCCAATATAACGAGTAATATACATACATACATACATATGTACGTACAATAAGCCCTCACCACGGCTTAAGTATTGCACTTTGCGATGGCGAGATACGCCATGGATAGAAACCGATTTTAAAATACACGATAACAGTATTGTTCATTTTACATACATTTCAAGTGTATGTAAGTAGGTTTGTTTGTTACAACTATGAATTTTGTATTTTGCGTTCATTGAAAATGTATCATCTGCACGCACCGTAATCCCTTTCTGCATATGAAGTGCCCATTTTTATCGTTTTGACAAGCCAATTAGTTTAACTTTGTGTTTTTTTTTTCATTATTCGATCACCCCCCCCCTTCCGTGGTTTGAGTATTCGCAAAATTGATTGGATCAGTGGCGTAGCGTGAATTCCAGGCGCCCCCCCGCAAAATATTTTAAGGCGCCCCTACATTCATATTATTTTCAAAATAATATAACATACCTTTTATTAGATAGAAAATTTTTTACTTCTGCACTTCAGTTGGTAAACACCGATTATTTCGTTAAATAAAATAAAACGAGATGCAAATAGGTTGAAAATTTTTTGATACTTGAAAAGTCAAAAACACGACAAAACAAGTTCAAAAATTCGGGTGTGGCCAACCCATGACTTTATCCATATATATAAAAAATACTGAAACACGATAAACCGTCACTTCTACGATACCGATTTTGATGAGTTTTTTTTAAACTCACCATTGCTATAAGAATTCTAATTTTATAATATTGTGAAGATTCAAAATATATAAAAGGCCGGAAAAAATAAAAAAAAACAAAAAATCATGCAAGAGTAAACTACCACTTCTGATGTACGGATTTTGATCAAAACCTCATCAACTCTTACGCCTTATGTAAAAACTATAGATATGAAATTTCAACTTGATCGGCTAAGTAGTTTCGGAAATATTCCGTGGTAACAGAATTTTTGATTTTTCTACATGAAAAAAAACCAACTTCCGGTTGACAGATTTAATTTTTTGTAACAAGGTTATGCTTTAGGTTTATGATATTACAATATTATGAAGATACCAAATATGTAAAAGGCCGAAACAAATAAATCTTGTTCTAATATCTCTTACACCTTACGTGAAAATAATAGAAATGAAATTTCAGCACGATAGACTTGATAGTTTCGAGAAAAAAGTTAAAAACACCAAAACCAATAGTAAAAGTACTACTTCCGGTGGGAAAAAAATTATATTATTTTGAGGGTTGTTGCACATACTACATACATATGCAAAATTTCAGCTTAATATGTATCATAGTTTTGCTGGAAAAACCTTTCAAAGATAACACAAAAATTAGGTGACTTTCCAAGGGTTGACGGTTGACGGACATTTTTGAAAGTCTTGTGGATTGTAATGGCCAGCAAAAAACAAATAAATATGAAGTTTTAGTGTAATAGGATAAACGGGTTTTGAGTTGTTAGCGATTCTACACACAGGTACACAGATTTACAGACACAAAGACACACAGTCATACAGACATTTTCCAGAAATCATGAAAACGTGATCAGGTAATGATACCTGATACAAATCAGTCAAAATCTCAAAATCGAAATTTTGGACGATCACAATACTCGATCCGATTGGGATAAAGTAAAAATTAGAAAAGGGGACTGCGCTTAGGACATAAAGATTTTTATGAAGGTCTGTAATGAAATAATTTTAGTCGGAAATTTCATTCACGTGGAACATATTTTAATGTCATATGGAAAATAATACTTTGAAAAAAAATTCGTCTTCATATTCAGTTGTAAAATTTAATTGGTTTTCACGCCTCATAAAATTTTGTTTCATTGTTTTAACACTAAAAAAATATATACATACATACAAGAATAAGAGAGAATTCTCAGTATATGGACATAAAATAAAACGAGATACAAATAGTTTGAAATATAAGAGAGGTAGAACATTTTTAAAAATTAGTCAGAAAGAAATTACAGAACATGTTAAAAAATTTGTGAAAAAGGCGCCCCGCTTCGCGGCGCCCCCCCCGCATTGCGGGCTCTGCAGGCGCGGTCGCTACGCCACTGGATTGGATGTTTAATGCAAATGCCCGTCTGCTCTGCATGAAAGTATTTCGAATTTTCACTCTGGGGAAAATGAATTTCACAGCTCTCAAATGGACATTGTTTGACAAAATTGGAAACTCGTTTGGAATACGTTCGATATGATACGTTTCGCGTTCCGCAAGTACATATGTACTTGTATGTTCGGCGCGATTATCATTCATCGAATTTTTGTATTCATAGACTGGGAAAATGTGCACATTGGTAATTACATCACGCGTCTATTGTCTGTATTGCCCATTGTTAATTATATCTGCGTAGATTTACTTTGTTTTTTAAATTCGAATAAAAAGTTTTAAATAACCATATATGTATGTACGTACAATTCTCGTACTTTGATTCCCATACATTCAAAAAGTGTGAAAATGTATGGAGGGGGTGGGAGGAAAACAAACTGCGAATCAATTACTCTCGATGTTTTTCATATTTTCAATTTAAAAAAACCCCCATTTCTCATACACAATGTTTGTATGTATATGTACCTATACATATGTAAGTATTCACAGATTACATTGTACGTCCGATTTTTACTCTATATACAAGGTGGTAACCTGGTAACGCTTTTTCATTCGACTACAATACCCTCGAATCTCTGGGAGATGGAGGCCAGGGGCTTTATTAACCTTCACCCCTCAGCTAAAACATCGTTTTGTAACCGAATGAATAAAACGTCGCCACTCTGTATATTAACTGGTCGTAGATACGTATCTATCTCCAAGAGTTGATTATTTTACTGGCGTGTGTACCTATTCAATGTTTCCGTTGCGATATTCTAAACAATCTAAGCCACCGTGTTTAAGGCGAGCTTACGATGATAGTGTAAAAGTATTATTTATTTTATTTTTCGTTTTAAAATATACCGATGTGACTTCACAAGTATCCCTAAAATGCCACATCGGCCAGATACATAATATAAATATAAAATTAAAAATGAGAATTATAATAAAAATATTAATAATGATAACAAAACCAAAAAAATAATTATAATAATAATATTAAAAATGATAATAATAATAATAATAATAATATTAATAACAATAATAATAACAGTATTAATAATAATAACAAAATAATTGCATAAGAAAATAAAAAAATTATATATCAAAAAAATTCAAAAATACTGACAAGTTGCTGTCAGAGATCATGAACAAGTCAACACTCCTAGCAATCCGATTTAAAAGTGTTATCGCACTCGATACCGGCGAGTTGACGAGCATACAGGTTCGTGCGTGCACAGGCAAGAAAAGAGACCGCGCTCGAGACTCATGGGAATGCTCTGGAACCCATAAACGAATATACCCATATACATATACATAGTCAAATTGTACGTATAATTGAAACGTGCAGATTCAGTCGATACGTATATAAGATATTGTAACGATTTTGCTATGAGCGTTTGTTGTTAAACGTGTATGGATACACTTTTTTCGCGATCGAGCGTCTTGTATATACATACATATTATGTAGTTTGATTGATGGGTCGCATTCAGGTCGAAATTTGTCAAAATTATGAGATGACATTATGCAATCCAACGTTCGCTAACAATGTGCGATCACAACAAAGCGTTATCAAACCGTATCCAAAACAGACGTTCGGCCGCTCTTATTGTTGAGCGTTAACAAAACTGTCACAATAGTGACGCTGAATCTGAAGCTTTCTATTCTATTTATATGTAATATTTAATTGCTAAAGCGGTGAATTCAAATCTTCGCTGGTGTCCAAAGTAAATAATTCGCGGGTAATGGAAAGTTCGCGGGTGATAAGGGTTAAAGGGCTTTCGTTGGAATACTTATTCAAATTTTCGTACGTGAGCTTTATTTTCATACTCGAATTTTGTACATGTATGTATGTATGTACACATACATACATACATATATGTATGTAAATACATATATACATACATATGTATATGTATGTACATATGTTTGCTCGTTTCGTTTCGCTCAAAGGAAAGCCAACAATTGACTCAGTTATGCTGAAAAGGAGAATAAAAGACATTTAGATAGTTCCAGGATAAGTGAAAACAAAAATGTTTTCAAAAGTCAACATAAAATATGTATGTATGTACATACATATTAACTTATTTGTAATAGGGCTCTTCTACATATATTAAAATCATAGTTGCTTTGAAATTTATGGGAAATGCTTTGGGAATTTAAATCCTAAAATTGGATGATGTATTAAAAAAATATGATTTTTAACAGGATTTTTGAATTTTCTGCACGATAAAAACCCTACTTCCGGTTGACTGATGTTGACCAAATTCTTTGTGGGTCTTACACCTTACGTGAAAATAATAGATATGAAATTTCAGCTTGATAGACTTGACAGTTTCGAGAAAAACAAACACACACACACACACAGTACACAGTCATACAGACATTTTCCAGAAATCATGAAAACGTGATCAGGGGATGATACTTGATCCAAATCAGTCAAAATCTCGAGGTCGAATTTTCGCACGATCACAATACTTTATCCGATTAGGATAAAGTAAAAACAAGACGCATTTGTATGAATAAAAACGTATTTGACATGAAAGTGAGCTTTGTAACGATAGAGCGTATTTTCTTTACTATGAAACTAGGTGACAGTTTTTTTTTTTAAATAAAATTCAATCAAACAAATTAATTAAGATTTTATTAAACGTTGCATAAAAAAAAGTATAGCACTCGTATTTATTTATTTTATTTATAATCGTTCCATTTCCTATTTTATGGAAGCATATTTTTGAGCTTGTGCAAAATTTGGTAAAATAATGAATACAAAGCAAACAATAAACAAAATCTCTTTTTTTTTTTCGCCTACCATCTTTATATATGTATGTATGTAGTATGTACACATAATGTAGAATGTGTTATAAAAATATTTGTGGAAATCGCGGTGTGTATTAAATGTATGTTTTGCCAAAACCTTATTATATTGTTACGTTCTATATAAATTTTATACGTGAAGTTCGAATAATGAACATCAAATACATTATTGCTTGTGTTTTGAAATTATTTCGGTGGAAAATATTACCCATTTTCTCGCATTTTCCCCTTGTAGACACAGTAATGTATTCAACATACATTACGTGCACGTGCTCATAATGATTTCATTGCACATCGCCGCACGTGCGATTGAAGTGCAATTATCGATGATTATATTAACTGAATGCCGAACATGCACTTTCTAGTTCAATAATAATTGAATATGGCGACCGACTTCAATACGCAATAAATATATAATACGTAAATTATAGGAACGTTAATCTGAAAGCTTCCACAGAGTTATTCGCGTATACATTATAAATGTACAATGTACATATTGCATATTAATCTACAAAGCAAAGGGTTACTTTTTAAAACGAGATACATTTTTCTTTTTAATATACACGCAAGAAACAAAATACAATGTCGTTACAATAAACGGGACTATTTTCTCGTGACGTTAATCCTAAACGTGATAATGGATTCTGTTAAGTGTCCGCAAAGAGTTGACGAAAAAGAATAATTATATTTAAAAAAGTGTGTTTGGCTACATAGTGTATTTATCCTTATAAAGTGTACCTGGGAAAAAAATATTCTTTTGCACGATGCGAATTTGGCTCGAGAACATTTTTCAAGGTTTGATTTATTAATTGATAATTTAAAATCACAGATCAGCGCAAGTTTTATAAATGTTAACTTATAATGTTTCAACTTTAGTACCGTTGGGCTACAAAAGGCTCACTAGCTTAAAAAGGCTAGTCGTTTCGGGATGAAAGTACTTAAAGCGGATATCGTCATTTTATTTAGCCGAAAGAGGTTTGCGTTGTTATCTATTTTCTGTCTTTAAAGATTATTTAAATTTAGTCAACGACTCAATATTCAACACAAATAGCACTAATATATTGGTATCGGCACATTTACGCGTCCTTTTATTAATTTCAAGTTATAAGGTCCACCTCTGTTCTATTGTCTGTCAAAGTGAAGTAACGAGGGGAAAATACTCTCCAGGGGTTCCCCATTGCCTTCAGGGTTGCCGGACGTCCCGAGTTCAACAGAAAAATCCCGAGTCCCGCATTGCCTCCGAAAATCCCGATTTAACAAAAATTGTAAACGTAGAAAAATGTATGTAGTTAAAGAGATTTGCTTAATTTTGGCCTTCTAAACCACGGGTTCCCAACCTATGGATCGCGACCCCAAATGGGGTTGTGAAGGGTTTTATGTAGGGTCGCCAACTGAAACAGTAAACTAAAAATTTTTTTTGACTATAATGCAATTTTCCGTCAGTTATGACGTATGGATGTGAAAGGTGGATGCTGAATTCAAGAATGCTACGTAAGATCCAGCGCGCACAGAGAAGCATGGAAAGATGTATGTATGCTTGGTATAATAAGAAAATATCGTAAGAGGAAGACATGGGTAAGAAGTATGATCAAAATGGCAGATATACATAGTTGGATTGGACACATAGCGAGAAGAATGGATGGCAAATGGACGCTAGAAATACTGGAATGGTATCCGAGAAGATGTGAATGAAAGCAAGGTAGACCGTGTGGACGATGGGCTGATGAATTCAGAAGAATGTGTGGATTCAAATGGATGCAGATTTCTCAAGACAGACAGGAATGGAAGAGGATTGGAGAGGGCTTTATCCAGCAGTGGACGGTGAACGGCTGAAAATGATGATGAATGCAATTTTCATTTTTAATCGATGTCTTGATGTTTGAATACTATTTTTTGCCTTTTTCAAATATATCGGGGTCGCGGATCACTTGGCTTTTATAAAAAGGAGTCGCCACTCGATAAAGGCTGGGAATCTGTGTTCTAAACGAAGATATCTGTTTATTGAAAAAAATTATACTGAATATGACTGAAGAAAAGAAGAAAAAAACAATAGATGATGATGATGAATAATATTTTTTTTATAGATTATAATGATATAAAAATGTGCTGGACACATAGCGAGAAGAATCGATGGCAGATGGACGCGAGAAATACTGGAATGGTATTCGAGACATCCTTACGTGAAAGAAAGCGAGATGGACGATGGGCTGATGGATTGAGAAGAATGTGTGGAGTCTAGTGGATGCAGATTGCTCAAGACAGACAGGAATGGAAGATTGGTGAATGGCTGAAAATGATGATGATTTAATTAATATGATTTTTTTTTTAATTTATTCCCTGATTCCTTAACTTTTTTTGATCTGGCAACCCTGATTGCATTCCGAGTCGAAACAAACTGCGAAATTCTAACAGAAGAGAGCCGACCTGAATTGCATTAGCATTTAAAATCTCGTCCGTTTCGAACGTACCGGTAATCGAACGACGAACCGTCGTTGACGAGTCCAATGCCCCGTCGTCGAGCAGACACGTGTATTTCGATACACCCCAGCATACAATATGCCCTTTGCACGTCTCCTCAAGTCAATCAAGTATACCTAATTTAATGCGAAACGTCCTTTCGTGGTTTGAATATTTTACCGGCTGGGCTCGATTTGACCGCGAGTGATAAATTGCCGAAAGCTCGCGTGCCGACGGAGCTTTTGCGGAGATCCTGTCAGTCAATATTTGCCGGACAGCTTACTTACTTACTTACTTACTAACTACCCATCTCCGTACATTCTTACGCTTTGACCACTTTATCATGTTGACGATAATCCGAACAGTGTTGTGCGCGTATCACAAAGGTATCCGATGGCACGCGGTATCTGGTGACCGCTGTCTGTTACACCCATGATGTACATATATTGTATACGTATGTACATAGTTAAAAAATGACATTATGTTGAAGCGTATATACGTAGGATGTACGTACAGTCGTTGACGTATCGCAATAGTGTTGGAAAATGACTTTTGAAATGAACTAATGCGATCAAGGGTATTTTTTTATATATGAAGTAGCATAAATAAATAAAAAAAAAAAACAATTTACACATTCCGAAAGTTAACATGTATTCGAAAGTTAATCACACTTTCACAACTCTTGAATTGAACAAAATAAAATTGTTGCTCTGAATAGTCGAGGGTCTTTCTTTTTTATTTTCAAATTATGCTTTGTCGTGACAATGTGCACTAGTGAGTTTTTTTGAATGAATCAAATCACTGGAACTTCATACGGCATACAGTTCAGGTTAGTAGCTTACGTTCCACCGTACGACGCTTCTTGTTGGGAATGAACCCCGATATGCTACTTCATACATAACCTTATACTGTATACTTATAAGGTAAGAATCAATAAAAAATTACAATTTTTAATTAAAAACCTGTGTTTTCTATCAAAATTACTTCTTGCGTAAATGCTGGGACACCTTTACATGGTTGATATATGTATGTATGTACCTGTATACAGACGGCTTGCTTAACTTCCTCGTACTGGGCTTCCTCGTAAAAGATTTTGTAGAACAGTTATATTCAGGGTAAATAAACAATGTACCTTAAGGCCCGTAACGCACTTGGCAGCCTGGCTGCGGCAGCCATTTTACGATTTTACGATTTTAGAAAATGTATGTGGCTGCCAGAGTATCCTGGCTAAGGCATACAATTTTCTGAAAATAAAATCTGTTATTTCTCCATGTGGATTAAAAAAAAATTTTATCTAACTAAAATTTTATTGAGAATTTTCTTTTAATGGTGTACCCAATATTTATGTAAAGTGCGTTACGGACCTAATAACCCCATTTATTTAAGTACATAACCATTAAGATATTCGTGAACTGTTGTATTGTTGTGAACTGTTGTTGTATCAAAAAGAAAAAAACATTTACTGAAAATTATTGTGAACAGAAATGCAAGCCTTGTATTATCCCAAAACAGTAAAAGAATCGTTGTACTTTCAATTGAATTCAAAAGTTCTTATATACAAATTAATTATCAGTTGTATTTTTGTTCCTTATATAATTTCGAATTAAATGTATCAGTAATACGACATGTTGGCGTAGTTATTATACATACATGCATACATTTCAAATGAAATCGGTATAAAATACTTTTTCCCCAAATTATATATACCATTGCGTATCGATTTTTTTTACGCGAATAGGTAGTAACATAAGCAGACAGTTTAATTTTTCAATTTAGACGTTATCTAATATGTATAAATAAATAAACAAGCTTTAATAGCATTCAGTATGTACTTAGAAATTCAAAAGGTGATTGAATATTGTTATACTGTACGTACGTATGTAACGTTCAGTGTCTTCTTATTATTTATCGATTACGCCATGTGATATTCGAGATTTATGTAACGAAAATTCTCAGCATGTCTCGCAAATTCATGGACGTATGTACATATATTGTTTGCGGTCTCGAATCTTGAAAAATATTGGAATTCGCTGAAATCCAAGACATTTTTTAAATTTGCGACTATGTACATACATATGTAGATATCGTATAGGTCGGGGATCGGCAAACTTCTGAGAAAATAGAGTCAAATATCTATACATAGCACAATAATCTACGAGTATTTCAAAAGCCACAGGCAATTTTACTGTTACAATGAATTGATATGAAATAGTTCGGACTAAGAACGTCTTTTCATTATTTTATAACGAAAAATTAACCTATACTATAGGTATATACATATATAGATCAATATTTCGTTATTACTACGTGGATCAATTGAAATCTTTGTTCAACGAATAAAATTATCATAGAATTTCTCGTGAAAGTTCTCGAATCCATACAGAAATCCTGCTGTCAGCGATATCTTTCCATTGGTAACAATATCGACTTGAAAGTAGGCACATACATTTTTGAAAAGCAGATATCGTTTATTTTGCCTGCACTCTGTGCATTGTTCGTATTCTACAAATAGCGTATTACAGCCCTTCCAAAAACATTATACGTATAATATTAAAAAATAAAGTAAAAAACCCTTTAGTCTGTCTATTTTTATATTGAAATTTTGAAACAGAAGTAATCCTTAGTTACGGCTATTGTACTCACTCACAGACGACGCAGACGGAGATAACATAGACTTGAGCCATTATATGTACATATGTACCTACACACATATGTATATAATGTGCATACAACATGTATTATACTATAATAATTCAAACTGGATTCAATATTTATTGAGAAATACACTTTCAAATTTATCTTGCTGACGTTAAACATAATTATATATATGTACATACATACAATATGTTAATTTATATTTGCAGTTTAGCGTCGGAATGTCAACACCGACTACTTTGGTCGAAGATACAACATTTCCTCTCAGTCCCATCATGGAGGCGTGTTTGTCGCAGTATGAAAATTTCACCATTCCGACTGGTAAGTGAAATATTTTATACCTATATATGCAATTTATTCGATCGTACGGTCATAATTCACTCACTCGAAGTTTTGATCGAGCGATCGCGATTTTTTTACGACAGCTTAACCGCAATTTCATTTCGTTTGGTTTGCTTTTACGTAGTTTTTTTAACTTGACCGCAGACCGGAACAATCCTCTTTATAATAACGATTCACTTCGACTTCGTTGATCGGTCGGTGTAACATGTTAAACAAACAATCTTTGAAATGAGATAATCCGACAGTGTTTGTCGGGGGTGAGTTCACCGTCTTACATAAATATTTTCTCTTAGTTTGATTTGCTCTTTTATTTTTCACCCTGCTTTTCTGACCGCTCGTTGAATATCCAATTTTCATTACATAGAATTACCACTATGCAATCAATTTATACCATATATGTAAGCTAAATCATGTCAATTATGTAAATAGAATGACCGCATATAATAATATGTCATATTTTCTATTTTTTTGTTGTTTTTTTTTATTCATTCCACATGTTTATACCATTGCGTATCAATTTTTTATTATACACAGACATTTTATTATTATTTGACATTATACAGAGACATGCAGGGTGGACACAAAAAAACCGATATCTCAGAAATAAATAACGTTACGGCGCTTAAATATATAACATTTGAAAGTTCATTTAATTTTATTTCTGATAGTATGGTAGTTTTTTCCGAGCGGATAACTATTATAACTATAACTATAACGCTATATGTAATTGGCGCTTGAAAAAAAAAAACAGTAAAAACGCATTTTATTAGGGATGCATGATTGGTTCAACATGGCTACCTAATTTGGTTATTTACATAGCTTTAAAACCTAACTCCTGATGTTTCTTCCTTGCTTTGATTTATTATTTGTTTGTAACCATTTTGGCTGTATTATAGTATGTGGAATTAATTTTATTTTATATTGTACTTTATGAGCTGTATGTTACTTGATATTAAATAAAATATTTTTGAATGAAATTCAATATCAAATGATATAAATTTTATCATCGTAGTATAAAATACATGTATCGTTTAATACATAGTTTGGACACAAACTAAAACAAACTATGTAAGTTCACGCAGCAAACGTTTAATTAGCACGTAAATGTGCAAAATTTTTGATGGTGAATCGTTGACGAATAAAATCAGAGGATGCTATTTATGTAAAAGCGATAACATTAAGTGGTAGCTTAATTTCCGAAACGTTTTCCTACCGAATTGATGAATAACGTCAAATGCAAGCAAGTGTCAAACACACGACACAAAATCGTCACACACACATACATACATGCATACATGCATTTAAATAATTTTTATACAGACACACAAGTTTTTTAATACCCGGCTTCGCCTAGTTATTACAATTAAATTTCTCAACATTTAAATGAACGATGTAAGGTTCTGTTGTAACCAACCAGATAAACAAAACCGACACACAATTAGGGATCGTCAACATTACTACCCCTATTGTTATCCCGCGCTTACGTCGATAATAAACACCAGTTGATTGTCAACGGGCAATATCCTGGTAGAGCTATACATATGTATAGATGCATGGGAAATGCAAACTAATTTGCCAAGTTTTCATAGCATTTAAACATCCATTTTGAAAATGAAAAATAATATTCTCCCCTGGGCGAATTTAGTTTTAAACGAACATGCGTAATCTGATTAGCGATCGTTTTGGTTTGTTTGTTGTTCAAGTGCTTTGCTACTTTCGCTTGCATTCATACGTGGCGTAACAAACTCTAGCTAAAAAAAAAAATATATATGTACATACAGTGAAAACTGAAAAGTTTACTTTATCCATGTATATATAATACATATGTACATATTTACGTAGTGTGGACAATGTATTGTTTTGCGTGAATCGAAGTGTTACAGCAGCATTGGTTACGCGTTTTAAGCAATTCGAAGCTCACAAAGCAGTACTCGTATAGCAAGAACAAAAGCCAGGCGATAGTTCAGTTAGAGCTTTAAGCTCTTGAGCGAAGGGTCCGTGGCTCGATCCCCCTATCTCAATTGATTCTCTCGGCGGCTTTTCACCTCAAATATCGTCATTGACTAGATTTAAATATTAATATACCCACAACGACCGTCTCCTGCTAGAATTTGACAATTTATCATAGTCCACATATGTACATAGGTACATAATTGGCATTCATCAGTGAACATATCAAACTACCAATGCAATGTCCGTTTCTTCCCCTCTTCACTTCACTTCACTCCACTAAGAGGAAGTAGCTATAAAAAAGTGAAAAGTACTCAATGGACACTTTAACTTATCACGGGACAAACAAAATCAACAAACGTCGGACCAATCGGCTGAATGGCCAACGAAAGATTGCACATTAAAAAAAAAAAAAAAGAAACAATTTCATTAGTAGTTTAAACACTCTCATTTCAAACGACTCGTATGTAATACGTACTATAGTGATAAAAAGAAAACCGTTTAAGAGTTCCGGAAGAAAACCATTCATATAATCCCCTTATGAATACGTTTTTTTTTTTTTTTTGGATCCATTTGATTAAAAAGACAAAGTTATTAGATAGAGGATGATGTGAGCTTTAAAACTCTTGATTTTCACCGTCGTGGCCTTATTAATTTCGGAGACATAAATTTGTCTTCCTTCGTATACCTATAGGTAAACGTAGGTATATCCTTTGTGTATAGGTAGATACTTAAATATGTACACATAATCTACAATGTCACAGGGAAATTCGTGGACTTGTCCAAGCGCTCACAAGGAGGATGTAATATAATGACCCTTATTGTGTATCTGAACAGCATTCCGGTGTTTCGGGGTGAAATTCTCGTACCCAAAAGCGAAACGAGTGCTAAATTTTTCAATGCCAGCAGCTTCCATTGTGAGAGGAGGTCCCCATTCTCCCTTTGGGCGTTTACCACCACTCGAAATATCAGACTCTTGCATTTACCACCGCTCTCACCCACACTCAACCTGAGAAAAACCACCCTGTATAACCACCCCGACTCGTTCCAGACCCTCGCATCGATCGATGTCTCCAGTTCAATAGACTATAGACATAGAGACACGGCCCGATGATAATGCATGGCGATATGACACTTTCTTTGGCTACCGTTTGAAAATATGTGTTATTGTACCCATGTATGTACATATATATGTACCTGTACGACGACGATATTGTCACTTTATGTATGTATAGTACTACTATGCATATTGCACATACGTACATATGTACATATATCGCGAGGATTGTGTCTTGTCTGTGTGGTTTAAACGAGCAGCCGTTACGTGTGGATGAGCTTTTTCTTTATTTGTATTCGTTGTCTGTGTCCATTTGCACTCGAATCTGTGCTAATCGAGTATTTTCCACCGTGATGAACTCAGGTGGATGATATAACTGTTCCTTATCACCCAAGATGGACGATAGGTATTTTCATTTGTTAAAATGTATTTTTCGGGGTAAACATTTTCAAGTTTGATTTTAACGACAATTAGGTGGTAATATTGTTTTTTTTATTATATTTGGACGGAAAACAAAAAAGTTGTGGAGTTTTAAAATAATGACCAATTTTCCATAATTTTGGTATTAAAAGTTCGACTTTAAAAATTGAGTGAATTTGTATGCCAATGACGGAAATTGCAATGTTTAACACTTTCACTTTAAACCTATAGAATATTTATAGTATTTTAAGGATTTTGAATAAATTATTTCATTACAGTGCAAAATCATCGTTGAAAATTTTCTCATACACTTAAGTTCAAAAGGTTTGTTTGTATGTATATACATTTATAAGACTGGCATAAGTATCTAATTACATACAAGTACATTAAGGGTGCTAAACTTCTTTATTTAGTCTTTGACCGGATTTCGTTTAGTCGAATTTCTCTTTTCGCCGTTTATTATTGGATTGTGCCGATTTAATGGGATATTCAGAGCTTTTTTCATTCAATTCTTTTCCATTATATCGGCAAAAGTCCCAGATTACAATGTTTTCTAATGAGAAATTCACATAGGCACAGACAAATGCAATATATTTCATTACATCCCATCGGAAAAACTTTCATCATTAAATAAAATGTGGAATTTCATATCGCGACGAGAAGAAAATCCATCTGACCAACTACTGCTTCATTCATCGTTTACTCTCGAAGATTTATTTTCAGTCTCAAGATAAAGGATTTAAAATGCAATTGAACGATTTCTTTTTAATTGTTTTTAGTCTTCCCAATATTATCCTACGGTTGTTTTACTTTTCTTATCGATTTTTGACGTACGATAGCTTTGTGTATAGTCGAGAGTTATCCGAATGACAACGAAAATGGAATAGCGGTCCAGTGTCCAATACCATACTCAACTCATTTACCGTCCTATTTGTGGCTTTCAATTGGGGCTTGAGACTCTCAAACCAACAACCCAACTCCAACCATTATGAATAACTTACTCGGAAAAGTCCCATTCTGTGCAATACGTTCGCTACAAAGCCTTATACAATCAATATACTCGCCGGTCAATTGACGTTGAACTTTTTTTCTTGGCTTCAACTGACAAGCACGATTGTAACATTGTTTATATATCAGCTATGGCGCAAATGCAATGTAACTTTGAACGATAGCCCACAGCCAAAAGGGGTAAAAACAAGACACAAGTAAGGCCATCAGGGAGTAAATCGCACATTTGAACACACATATGTATGTATATACATAATCAGTTTAAGGACGCGCCAATTTATGAATGGAAATGTTCAATTATGATTGAGCACGTTTCAAAGTTAAGTACAAACTCTGCGTGCGTTTCAAAGTAAAGTACGAATTTTGTGGACGTTAAAGTCTTTGTGCACACTTGTCGCAATATTCAATATTACGGTATTACCTACATATATATTGCCAATGTACGATTTAATATTCTTCTACATATACATATACATACATATATACATAGGTACAACCTTGTAAACTCTGAGTGATTTTTTTCTGAATTTAAATACAACGATAGCGTAAAATTCCGGTTCCAATTGACTGTAATTATTTGAAATCCCTAACGAATGAGTTCAAAGTGTAAATACACTTTGTATTCTTACCTATTATAACAGGTAGAAAATTTTAAAAGTGCTTCATTTTGTTTAAATAAAAAGGGTTTTTTTAACTCGACATTAACAAACTAGCCGGATTGCTCGTCATATGACGGTAATCACGACGACCTAAACAAGCAGACGGGCAGACGCTTACGCAAATATATATATGTAGTACCTAAAGTAATTCTCAAAAACTTTTCCTGAATTAATTGAGATAAATTCCTGGCAGTCTTAAAAAAACATCTCTGTATAGGTGCTTAGTTAAGGATTATGTAATTAGCTTTAGCTACTATATTATATAATAGTATATATCGCTACCCTAACTTGTAAACCTCGTAAATCCACTTTTGGTCAAAATCGATATTTTTAGTTTTTCTCGTAGAATTTTTTTATGTCCACCTCCTTGTAAAACTTTTAAAACTATAACTATAAAAATAAGGGAGAAAAACCCTTCGCAAAAAAACTCGTAAATCCTATCCATATACAAAACAATTATGTAATGCTCGTAAATCCACGCCACCGTTAATTTCATGTTCAGACATAACAGTGTTGCATCAACTTTCTGCTACGTTTTGAAGAAATAGTTCGTGTATTTTTGAATTTTTGAATTTTCCGAAAATAAAACAGCAGAAGCGATTTGAAGACGACAATATAAAATTCAAAGAATTTTTAGATTCTCTGCCTAAAATGGAATCTCACTTTTGTAGAGCTAGGTCTAATAAAGTGTACCTGTTACCAGAATGGCATTCGAAATCGGAACTATACTCATTTTATAAAGAACAGAGTGACAATGAAACATCATTTTCAATGAGTAAATTTTCGAGAAGTTGGACACAGAAAATATTTCATTATTTAGTCCAAAAAAAGACAAATGTGAGACTTGTGTCCAATATGAAACAGGAAACTTATCAAAGACTATTTATGAAGTCCATCAAGAAAAAAAAAAAGAGGCTAGAGATGAGATAAGATTAGACGAAGAAAAGGGGAATAATGTATTCACGATGAATCTGCAAGTGGTTTTATTAAGCCCAAAGTCAAAGGTTTCCAGCTTATATTATAAAACCATGCTCATAGTTCATAATTTTTGTTTATTTAATTTTAATACAAAGGATGGCAAAAGGACGACAAAGTGAGATAAAATATAAATTAAGATTCACAGATGATTGGATTTCACTGTCTCAGAGAAGAGACATGGATGCTCTTCCACCTCTGCATACTAGCCGCCTGAAAATCAAGCCCAGGAAATTTCAAGATTTACAAGAACTAAAGTCTGTTTTATGTCGAGATTATCATGATTTTTATAATAATTTACCTCAATAACTAGGTTGTAATGTGTTATTTATCATAAATAAAAAATTGGCAAAAATAAAAACTTGTTTTTCAACACATTTTCAGTACATACCTCGTAAATCCTTAAAAAAAACGATTTCATAGAAGTAAACATAGAAGTGAAGACTCGTAAATCCAAAATTGCCAATTAAATAAGGATAATGCTAAAAATCAGGAAAAACAATCGCTAAATACAATTCGTCTGTTTGAAATCTAGAAACCGTATTTTTGTAACTTTCGGATTCCACCCACAGTTAAAATAAAACAGTTTTAACTCTCTCCTGAACAAAATGTCATTTTGGATTTACGAGGTTTACAAGTAAGGGTAGCGATATTATACTTTTATGAGACGATACAAAGTTTTGTTTGACAACTTCGAGTGTTGACAGTTAATAATAAATAAAGTAATGCCAGCCGATGAAAGGAAATCCACTACGAGCAACGCAAAGTACTATGTAGAGCTATGTAATAACACGTAAAAAGGTTTAATATAACCGTATCAAAAAACTTCCCTCTTACATGTCACATGCCCTAAGGCCCACCCCTCAGACAGCAGAACGTATTATTACGTGTCCCTCGTTTATTTATACTGGTATACATAATTACTGTCACCCAGTTAGGGGATCACTATTGCCCCCGGTCGAAATCAATACGATGGGTGTTTGAGGCCAGAGACACTGTTTTCGTTGTTGCCTTTACATTTTCATTAAGCTCCGACTCAAAAGACTCGGATGACTTCACATGGTGTAGATGAGAGGAGAGGGAGGTTTCGTAGGAGGCTAACAAGTGGCCAATCGACTTGGAGTACTTGGCTTTCGTCCACCTCAAATACTCCCACGCGTCTCTCGATTATGTGAAAATCGTGTCTTTCTTACCACCCCATCCCCTACTTTCATCCCCCTATTTAGATTCGTTCTGCAAATGGAAGGAGTTGCGACTTGTGTCTCCTGCTATCTCATCCCAGGCTTCCGACCGAACATGTCGCCCAATTCAAAAATACTCTCGAGTGTTCGTCGAAACTTTTTATTTCACCGTATCAACCCACGCGTTCCGGTTTTTCTCGTCGGCCAAACGAGTCGAGAGCACAGAGAAAAAAAGAAAGCGGCTTAAAAATTTCTTTATCTCTTTTGGAGAGGTTGTTTACATTGGATCCTCTTCGTGGTTTTCCAGCTGGTCGGTAACTCCGGTCGGAGAAATGTTATTCGTTCTTTAATTTCGAGGATGACACACACCCGTAAGGCGAAAAAAAAAAATTGCAATCACACATCGTGTGCGTTGATTAGTGTGGAGATGGCGTGTTTGATACGGAAGAAAAATACTTTGTACGTGTGTGTGTACACGCGTCGGTAGAAACTGATTAAGATTTTCTTAGACTGCTCAGTCTATTGAAGTTAGTGAGTGTGTTGCCGAACAAACGAAGAGACAGTAGAGAGGATACATTCGTGCAGACATGATCCGAGTTTAGTCAAATACACTTCGAATGTAATAAGGTTGAACAGTAAACTGGCAAGAAGCGAAATAATTAGTGGGGTTTGGCAGGAGAAGGGCATACATAGTTGGAGAAAAAGACTTTTGTGAAATACAAGTTATATAAAAATAGCTTTCGTAATATTTCTTTGATTACACAGAAAAACCTTGCTATATATGTACATATAGTGTGTACTCAAGATTGCACTTGTATTTATTTTCTCAAATATTGGGTAAATTGAACGTTTCCAAGCAAGCAAGAAAATAGAGGATGGGCAAGGTAAAATCGATCTTGCTTTCAAACCTTTACATCTTTGAAAATAATAGCACTGCAGAGATGGAAGATAAACCATTTTAAAGCTTATTTGATCTTCTTTCTAATAATATAATGGTTGTTGCCAAACAGACAGTTGTTAATCTTAAAAATAGCATTTAGGTACGGAAAATACTGATATATTGTTTTTAACGTTTCAAAGCCGTAAAGCAATTATTAAGCTATTAAGCTAATTGTTATCATATCAGAATCATTTCCTGTTTAAATTACAATTTATCCGTTTGCCAAAACAACCATATTGTTATAAATAGAATTAAATTTACTTTAAAATTTACTTGTTTATCACACCAGCGTTATTAATTTCAGATGTAAATTTTTTTGAAAACAGGAATCTTACCTGCATATGTGATCATTAAAAACATACGTCTCAGTAAACTATTACAAACATATTTTTATTTTGAATCCTATTAATTCATCGGTCTAATGACTAGTGCGAGTATATTTCAGTTTAAAATTCAGTTCGTTCAGACGTTGAATCGAGTAAATTAATTATTCATCGCACGCGAATGCAAAACCTAGCATCGAGATGCAGTACGGAAAAGTTGGATCGGTTGATTTGTTTTCAGCGTATATACCGTAAGTATTAGTATAATATGCACTTTAGATTTGATATGTGTATTCACATCGTAAAAACAGTAGCTGCGCCACTTGCAGAAATGACATGGATGCTAGGATATCATTTTCATCACTTGCCATTGTTGGAAAATAAGCTAGCTCACATCGAGCTAACCGCATTGTTCTCATTAGACGAACATTATTTTGATATTGATAGTTCGAAATTGGATTAATCCAGGCGTTATCTACATATGTAGACTGTGAACCAGCAGTCTGGAGTCTGCGGGTCATTGTATGCAAACATATTATGCCTGTGCTGTGATGCCCCGTGTGAAAGAAACACAATTCACCCAAAATCATTTGAAGGAAATGTTGAAATTTTCGTTGTGGATAAACATTTAATTACACAGCTTAGTGGATAGCTTTTATTATAATCATAATCACATATAATAATTGTAATTTCATATAACACTCTAGTTCGTAAGTGAGTAAAAGGTATTTTCATTTATAATCCGAGGGTAATTAATATGTTGTGGCTCTCAAATTTACAAAATTATTATATGGCTCTTCTCGAAAAAGGTTCCCGATCACTGTTATAGACTATATTTCAGACTGAGCTGTGCAGAGTCGAGAACCGGAAAAACTGGAAAAACTCGGAATGATGCTTTGTGTTGCGTCATCATATTTCGTATTAAAAAGTATCGGCAGGCCAATATTTGAAAAGTTACTCCTCGAGTGACTCCTTCGAATAGGTATATTGAATATGGACCTTTCCGATTCGTTTGGTTTGTGACATTAAACCAAGTTTCGATGAATATACGTTTACATATTCATAAATAGGTAGTGTTGTACGTCAATCGTCGTAGACCGGAATCGCTCTTGTGAAATTTATTTGCAAACTAAGCAGTGAAATTAATTTCGCCCTATATGATTGAATTTTGTTATAAGAATCGGTATAAATAAAAAATCGGTATGATTGCGATAAGATTTTTTTCTACATAATACATACATACTGTCATAGTATGTATGTATGTATGTACAGGAAGGCACATAAGAAAACACGGTCCTGTTTTCAAAAATTTACATCTCCAAAACTAATAATGTTACGGCAGTAAAAAGAAAACCATTTTATAGTTCAATTCATATTATTTTTAATGGTCTGATATTTTTTGCCAAAAAAATCATTATTAATGCCAAAATTAGCGCATGAAAAAAATTACAGAAAAAAAAGAGAATTTCATACAAGCATATTTTAATTTTTCGTTTGTTTTTTTTTTAACCACATGATAAAAATCAACCAAATTGTTTATTGAAAGATGAATGGTTATATATGGCCTTTTATTTGCTCTACAAACATTAAAATACTTTTTTTTTCATCATCGTTATTTGCTTCGGAGATTCTAAGAATTTTTTAAACAGATTCAGATTTTACCATTTTTAGAATGATGTCTCTCTGTCTGTACGGGTTTTTAACATTTCATATTAAGCCTAATGAACTGAAAAATTTAATTTTTCCGCAATCGAATTTCGATCTCAATTATTCTTCATCTAGCTAAAGATTCGTTTAGTCTTCAGACACACCCAGTCAGAGAACCCGTACGCATAAATGAATCGAATACGTACATACATACATACATACAACAGACAATGCAAGACTTCCGGGGATGTGTAGTCTAGTAACTTTTTCGGAAAAACTCAATCGACAAAGTAGTCGACGCGGAAAAACTAACAGATTTGTATTTCCGTTAATTTTCAATGAAACACTCCGTTTGATTAACGGTTAACGGAAATACGATGTGAACGGCGTTAGGTTGGATATAACGGGACAAGCGCCAAACAAACACGTACATATGTACATACATATGTACCTACATACATATGTACGTCACATAAATGATACGATTTCACATTGTCGCGGGTTGTTTTTCGACACGTGTCGTTCCATGGTGGCTTTCTTTACATCTATACGATAATTTAAATTGGCAAAAACAATTTGCCACGATTACGTGAATAGTATCATACGAGCTTTGTGCACAACTTCAACATGCGTAGTTATTTAACAAGCGGATGGCGAATGATGTGATTAGTTGCACGTGGCATTTGAAGATAATTGATTGCATACAAGTGGAGATGTGATTTGATGCAACTCGTTTGACATAACCACTGATTACATATTTCATATGAGTAGATTGTTTAGTTTGAACGTACACGTTTAGCAAATACACACATGGAGTCGTCGTAACATTAACAATATTCAATGTGCACGTAAAAGGTTTTCCCAAAGCACCAACGTCACTGTGTGTTCAATTTTCGATGTTTTCCGATTGTTCTGCTTTTGATATATGAAAGTTGAAGATTTATGGGGGTTGGATGTTTAAATTGGTTGCGATATGCTAAATAGAACCATCTCGGGATATTTTTAGTACATGTTTGTTGCAAGATTCTTAACTTCGTTGCGAGCAGTTCAAGGTTCTGTGGTTACAATTGCCGCCATTATTCTGCCGCATGAAAAACCCCAGAATGGGCGAAAGAAAGAGCATAAAAAGGAACGCACCAAAGAGGGGATAAACTGATTGCTGCATCTAGAAATTGTGCGGGGATGATTGTGTGTACTCGAAACGTCACCGAGCCTTTGTTCATGCAAATATGTACATACATATTACATATGAACACGTGCCTTTTGATTACAACAGGGTACTCCACTTTCAAAAGTATCGTATCCGAAACCCGGGTCTATTTATTATTTTTTTTCATTATCGGTTGTGATTTATGCGGTAGATTTTCCATTTAGTTTCACCCTTTACCAAATTCTTTTCAGAAAAGTAGGGGGGGGGGGGGGGCAACTGATTTGTATCTATGAAGAATGTTAGGTAGTGTAATTTTAAATAGAACCATATCAACAACTGAGTTAGATAACAGTTGAAAGCCGTCGAGAAAATCTTTCGACCATATCGGAAATCCAACCATAAACTTTCGTTCACGATTCCAATGCTTTAAACTTATCACAGCTGTTAACTACATATATTTAATGATGACGTCTAATCGTTAAAATTTCGAGTTTTAAAAATGAATAGGTCATATTGTCTATTGTAGTCGTGTAGTCATTGAGTCGATTGTAGTCGTTCATATTGTGCGGTTGTGCAGTGTGCGCTAGGTAAGTACATACATATATTGATACGATCAAGCGGAAATTGTAACAATAATTGTGGTTGTTGTAATTGATTGTAGTGTTATTATTTTATAATGGAGTTGGACGTTGAAGATAGACGTTTGGAGACTTTCGATTTGCAGAAAAAAATTATGTCTTTGTTAAAAGTAAATGTGATGACAAAGGATAAGATCGGGGCAGTTTTGGATGCGGTTAATAAAATGGTGGGACATGTAGATTTTTTAACAGCGGAGATGAAAAAAAAACGCAGGACATGGTGACTTAAGTGTAATTCACTAATTATAATACTATCACTATAGTATTAAAAATATTGAGAAAGACATTAGACAATATTAAAAACAAATTTTAATTAAAGTGAAATAAAATTGAATTATGCAGATGTATTAAAAGCGAAAAATGTTAACAATAATAATGAAGTGGCACTAATCATTCCCAAAAAATTGAATCAAAATAGTGATCAAAAAAAAAAAGTGTGTCTGGAGAAAATTAAGCCTACAAATTTAAACATTGGAATTCACGGGGCGAAAAAAATTACTAAAGGGGGAATAGCGGTTACGTGCAATAAGATAGACATGGACAAATTTACCAAGGAGGCTAGTGTAATGATGGGAGAAGATTATGTTGTTAAAATTAATAAGAAAAATAGACCTACGATTATAATCGTAGGTATAAATGACAATTTAACAAAAGAGGATTATAAAATTAAACATAAAAATAAATTTGAAATTATTATAGAAGTAGATGGCAAACTATTTAAAAATATGTATGTTAAATATAGGTAAAATTAATATTAACTGGGATAGATGTAATTTATATGAAAATGTTAATATTTAAATATGTTTTAAGTGCTATGGGTATAATCACAAGGCTGGATATGTAAAAATAAGAAGATGTGTAGGAGATGTGGGTCAGAAGATCACATCATGATGAATTGTAAGGAAAATGTCAAATGTACCAATTGTGAGAGAACGAATAAAAAACTGAATTTAAATTTGAGTTTGGATCATGATCCTTTTGATCGTAATTGTACAATGTATACAAGACAAGAGGGATGGAAAAGAAGTAAAACTAATTATACATAGCAACCATTTGGAATCAGTGTGAATGTTCATGGATTTTTGAGTCATAAGGATGAAATTGAGAATTTGATTGTTTGCGAGAAACCATGGTTTTTGGGTCTGAGTGAAACGCATATTACTAGTGATATTGAGGACTTCGAATTGTGCGTGGAAGGTTAAAATGTTGTGAGGTGTGATTCTAACTCTAGACACACGGGAGGTGTTTGTTATATATAAGGAATGACAAAAAGTTCAAAAAAAGGATTTAAATGCGAAACGTTCAATAGAAGACGTTCGAGAGAAGATGAGAAAGAGAGAGCGCGAATGACCGATAAGCGCGCCGCCGGTAACATATCATAACGTAGTTTAAAATTATTTGCCGCTCGAATTAGTACGTTAAGATAAAATAAAAAATATTGAGATAGAAAACCAATCCTTATATACGTGAAAAAATAAAAAAACCTCGCCAAATAAATGTCAAATAACACGGGAAAAAAATATTTAAAATAAAATATTTTTTTGACTTTAAAAATTTGCTAGATAATTAATTAATCAATAGAAAAAAATATCTGACTATTGATTTCAGTACTCACTTTGAGCACAGCGATACTATATTTTGAGTTATAGACTGCAAAAGCCAAAAAAATGGATATTTTTTACATTTTTTAAATCGCGAATATCTCATAAACGAGAACATATCAACAAAAATCATTATCGGATTCGAATTCAGTGGGTCAAACTTAGTAAAAATCTCCGCTTATTACGTTGTTATTATAACGCGCCATAGATGGCGCAACATATTGTTGCATAGGCGACAACTATAAATTTAATATAATTTTTTAGTACGAGTGATGAGAACGCTCCGTTGATATTCAACGAGCTTACACTGGTTATATATATAATACCCCAAATCCGTATGTCTGTCTGTCTGCTGATAAAGCACATGCTCATAGACAATAATTGTATTGAAAACATTGATTTGAGTGTAGTGGAGATCCTTTCTTGTTAAAATTTACAGACCCATTTCAATCTACTAACAATGTCAGCTTCATTAGCTTACAGCTTCTTAGCTAAGTCAATGTTAGCTTCATTAGCTTACATTCAAATACTTTTGAAAAGAAAATTACAGTGATAACCTTGAAAAAATCCCCAGGGGATTTTCCTCTATAGAAAATTATCGAAACAATTTCATAACTCAAGGGTAAAATAAGTGGTCACTTAACTTATTTCGTTTAATTTATATCATCCGAAAAAATAGAATCGCATTAAGCGAGTCTCATGTCGACCTTGCCAATTTCGAACGATTGGTCAATTAAATTAACTTTTAAACGATCGATCGACACAAGGTTAAGTCTTTGGAAATACATCGAAGAAAAACGTGTTTATAATGAGAATAATATGTGAAAATGTGTGGTGCAGCGATGTATCAGTTTGCGGTTTCGCACGGCCGTATCGGCTGAAAGATTGGCGAAGACGTTTTCTTTCGCACCGCAATAAACTGACCTCGGGGAATTAATTTCCTGAACCAGAAATAGTTATGGATCACGCTCGACCATTAATCCACAGTGTAAATAGAGCTGCGCTGCACAGCCGTACGTTCCCTTATTATTAATTTTTTATTGATATCGGTCACGTTTCACCCATTTGTTGCTTCGAAGTTTCAACGAAGACTTCTTGTGGCTTTCCGTAACCGTAGCAGTTCGAGGGATTCGAAATATACACCTCCGTAGTAAGTACTGCGTAATACTACGAATGCAGAAAAATGTAGAAAGACCAGGGAAATTTGAATAGAAGGAAAGAAACATTAAAAATCTCTGAACTTTTTAATGTAATAACCAAAGTATCGCTCGTTGAAGATCTACGAGTGTTTTTTACCGGGGTATGGGTGAGCTAACGACAGTGATATTTATAGGTTACAGGAAAACAATTATTGAAAATTTCTATTATAACGAAAGAAGTTGAAGCGATGACGCACCTGCTACGATTTGACAATATTAATATCTCAATAGGCTCGCGACTTTGCTAAATTGTTACGTGTTGTATTATAACGCGCCATCTATGCAACAACTACATATAAAAAACAATGAAATACCACACATCCGTTGATATTCAACGGGCTTATACTAGTCATACATATTATTATTATATATATAATAGCCGAAATCCGTATGTCTGCTGATAACGCTCGCTGAGGAAAAATAATTAAAAAAACCAGAACGATTGGGGGATCAAACCCAGGACCCCAAGCTCGAGAGGACTCGCACTTATGCTATCCGCTGTCGCCAGGTGTCAATTTAGTCCTTTTTTTTTTAAACATTACCTATACAAGGGCTTGTGACTCTGCTTTACCTATAAAAGGGATAGTGATTATTTTTTTTGTGTTTTTTGATTTTTACAAAATCATTATATATAAATTAATTAATAATTATAATATAAATAGTAAAGTAAAAAAAAATCGATACCGTGCGATCAATTAGTGGGAATTTCTATTAAAAAAATATTTAAAATTCAGCGGGCGTTGATGTTCAACGGGCTTACACTAGTATATAATAGCCATATTCCGTCTGTCTGTGTGTGTGTGTCTGTCTGCTGATAATGCTCGCCGAGGTAAATAATTAAAAAAACCAAAACGTCGCGCGAATGGGATTTAAACTCGAGATCACCGGTCTGGTACAGTGAGCGCTTACGCTATGATCCAAACGGAGGTGATGACGAACCTGCTGCAATTAGACAATATTAATTGTCAATAGGCTCGCGACTTTGTTACTAAATTGTTACGTTGTTCTATTATAACGCGCCATCTATGCAACAACTATACAAACTATAAAACACACGTATGTACATTTTACATACTCAACCACACAAACATCCCTTGATATTCAACGGGCTTACACTAGTTTTTAATATTTCCTAACGGACAAATAGACAGACGGCATACTTTTGCTCTTCGTGTATAGTTTATTCGTGTACGTTTCGATGATATTTAATAACTACTACATTCTCAAGATGAACCATCATATTATTTATTTATTTCTCGATTTTGAGTTCAGGAATAGGTCGTAGGTAAAACAGAAGTCCAAATGAGCGTGTTCCATCGAACAACTTTTCTGACATTTTAGGACAGACTCTGAAGAAACTGTGTTCATCAGAAATGAGTGGGTAGTATAGCTGCGTGTTCTGACGAAAAAAGTAGTTGGATGTGGTAGATTAGTTGGTAGTTTTGCATTTCATATCCCATAAACTTTTATTTTTGAACATTAGTCTGATTAATTCCCGACCGCAATTGTTCTGACGAAAAAATCAAACTGATTTGATCGACAAACATACGTACATACATATTTATATATGTATGTATGTACAAATGTATGTATACTCTGAAGAACTACACCACTCGTAAATATTGCGTTGATCTTTTCATTAGAATGGGTCATAATCATAACAGCTGTCAGAAACATTATGCACCTACTGCTGCTATTTACTGTTCGAAGATTACTAAATCCTATTATATACACATTATAATGTTAAAACAGAAACTACTTGTCCCGAACAAACATCAAAAGAATAGCCGACATCGTAATGACGCGTTTCTCTGCCGCGCCCTTTATGGCCTAATCACATTACCGGAGTAGAATCTACGCTGCATGTTATTGCATTTTAAGTGATGTTGATATTTTTAATTAATTAAATTGTATTTATATCTTGTTACAGGGATGGTGTACTGTGAAACGGTTCACGACACGTACCTTTGCTGGCCACCGACCAAAGCAGGAACGTACGCAAGTCAGAATTGTCCACCAGGTCGTCTCATCGACACTAAAAGTAATAATATTATCCTCATCTCATTGTATTTCAATTATTTTCAACGGAGCCATATGGCCACGTTCGACAATTAGTCAAATTCGTATTCGTAATGCAAACGAAAAATGCATATACATACATAGATACGTATAATCGAACTGCATGCAACGACTACTCCCAGTTACTTTGATTGCAAAAGTATTTAATGTTCAATGTTCCATTCCATTTTATGGGAAAACACCGATTTACAATTTTTAATTTAATGGAGTTAATGGAGTTTATAATATCATCCACACATGATTCATAGCAGATCGTACATATTGGCACAACTTAATGATCACGTTGTTTATCTCAAATCGAATTCTCGTTTACTATTAGCTCCGAATCACGCATATGACGAGATTGTTGGAAAATCTGTAAATGTCATGCAGGGTCATTCTTTGTGTATAAATAAATAATTTAATAAATGTACAAAATGTTAGAAAATATCACATTGATATTATGCTTTAATGCATTTAAACTCTACTATGCAAACTTTGTAGAGGAAAGCTCGGATAGTTTAATAGTTGAGTCAAAAACGTTGCCATATTTACCATCAACGAGGAATTAAGGGAAATACATCTGTGACCTAAGAGCTACCATATACATACAGCACAAATTTGGTCTCAGTAGTACGCGATTTAAGCTCGCAATTTTACCGATTGAAAATTCAGCACACTTCCATTTAACCCTTTTAAACGAAAACAAAAAATAGTGGGGCCAGAACACTATCTCAATAAACGTGTTTCAATAGAAAATACTCAATATAAAATAGTATTAACAGTGGGAAAAAATCCCAAGTGAAAATACATACTTTTGATTTGAACTGTACGACTACTTAGAAAGATCTGAAAGTTGAAAAGTACTACAAATGAAAGATAAAATACCCGACTATAGATTTCAATATTCATTTTGAACAAATAATTGACCGATTTTGAGACATCGAACGAACAACACCAAGAAATAGAAAAATCGCGTGATTTAAAAAACACATATGTATATCTCCGAATCTCGAGCCAATCAACATTTTTTTATTACCAGATTCGTGTTCACTGGGCATAGATCTATAAGAAAAGTCATATCTCGTCTCGGAAGCAAAGAAAAAGTCGTCATTTGTCGAACAGTGTTATCATCAAAATCCGCCAACCGGAAGTGGCAGTTTACTCTTGAACGATTTGTCGTTTTTTTATTTTTTTCGGCCTTTTAAATATTTAGAATCTTCATAATACTATAATAATTATTCTAATTACAATCTGTGAAAAAAATCATCAAAATCGCTCAACCGGAAGTGGGATTTTTTCTTGTAAAATAGTAAAAAATACTGTTATTTTTCTTTGTATACGGTTTTTTGACTTTTTCAGTATTTGGTTACCCTTCATATTCCTCAAATATATGGATAAAGTCATGGGTTGGCCACACCCGAATTTTTTCAGTTACATTAAAAAAATGTTCGAGTTCCACCTTTTGAATTTCAAACAAGATTGAATTTCTTCCAAACATTGAATTTCATCCAAACAAACATTGAATTTCATCCAAACACACATTGAATTTCATCCAAACAAACATTGAATTTCTTAACAAGATAATTAAGTGTAGTACATATGTACATACATACATACATACATACATACATACATTTGGACCTACATATTTTACATAATGTTTTCAAGTGTTTATAATCAAAATATTGTATACATACACAAATAAACTACCCTCGGCTTGTGTTTGTATTGTTACCGAAAACGTGCTTTACGTAAAAGATTCATTAGATTATTTTTAAACCCCTATTTTCAACAAGTCTCTGAAAATACTTTATTCGTACGGATTTATTTTTTCTGAACTAGCAATATGACTAGAGTTTTCAAAGCGAAACTTTGTTGAAAGAAAATGTCCCATCGGGTTCTACTTAGTATTCTACGAGATCCACTAGTTCAAGAAAAGTAATTCACGTAAAAAAAATTATATATATATATATATGTACATAATGCTACATATGTACATATATTTTCGCGCGGGTAATACTAGATGTACTTATTAATGGAATTCATAATACATTAACATTTTTTTAGGGACCGTCAGTAAAAGATGTGGTGTTTACGGGCAATGGGAAGGAAAACAGCCCAACGAAACCATGGGGAGTCTCGGCTGGACCAATTATACCACATGCTATTCGCCGGAAATCCAAGAGTTGATAACTAAACTGAACAAAGGCGACTCAGGAAAGGTGAGTTGAATATTTAATTTTTTCGCACATCGTCACATTGGACACAGTGGGGTTATATTTGATGCGTCGTTCGACATCTCTGTGAGGATCTCGTTACAAATGAATCGGATTTCGAACTGAAATTTAACGAACGGTATATGAATGTGTTACTAAGCAACGTCCGCAGACGTGCTACAGACGTATACATAGACACAACGCTTTGTTCTATCTGTTGCAACGGATAGAAACTGAGTAATTGGAATTGTTTTGGTACGCGGATAACGAAGGTAACAAACAAGCTGTAGTACGTAATAAGTTTGACATCGAACACCGTGCTTCGGATGTACCCGTTGCACTAATAATCAAATGGCTCATTAGCACCAAACGGAATATACTTTATTATATAGGTATGTATAATACACGGTGCATTTTCGTTTGCTTTCAGGTGAAGTTGGAAATTGCAGCTAAGACGAGGCAGTTGGAAATATTTGGTTTTAGTATTTCGCTCGCCGCTTTGCTCCTGTCGTTGTCAATATTTTGTCACTTCAGGTAATTAATACACTGTATAGTTTTACGTGTTCATATGTGCTATTGATCGTATGAAAATTCCTTTCAATTGTAACGTCGCATATAATTTTTTCTCGTCAATGAACTTAACAAGTGTTTTATCTAACATCTACCTATAGTGTTATAGGATTTACAAAATAGATTAACGAAATTAAGTAACGAAAGTATGGAAGTAGGCTTAAAAATTAATTTTAATAAAAATAAAATTATGTTTAACGTGTTTTGCACGCAAAGCGTAGTCACAGTAGATAATAATATTGTAGAGATAGTATGTACATAGTATCATACCATATCATACATATGTATGTATGTATGTGCTATTTCTACTTCAGTTAATTAATCAAATGTTCTCTTTGCATCGACATTTTGGACATTGTATGTATGTATATTGTTATGGTGTTCGATCCCTCACTTGGTGGTGTGTGTTGGATGATGTATATTTGATGATTTCATCAAAGCCTTGTTATCTTCATAGTATCAGACAATTGGTGAATATGACTGGATGTAAAGAAAAAGGAATGAAACTAGGATGGAGGGCGTTTGGAAGAATGAACATAGTTTATAAATTCAACATTCCGCTACGCTTAAAAAAGAAGGCATACGACCGATGCGTACTGCCAGTTATGACGTATGGATGTAAAACTTGGATGCTAAATTCAACAATGCTACGTAAGATCCAGTGCACACAGAGAAGCATGGAAGTATGTATGCCCGGTATAACAAGAAGAGATCGTAAGAGGAATACATGGGTAAGAAGTATGACCAAAATGACAGATATAGCGGAACGTGTGAAAAAGTTGAAGTGGACACATAGCGAGAAGAATGGATGGCAGATGGACGCGAGAAATACTGGAATGGTATCTAAGAGGATGTGAAAAAAGCAAGGTAGACTGAGTGGAAGATGGGCTGATGAATTGAATGTGTGGAGTCAAGTGGATGCAGATTGCTTAAGACAGACAGGAATGGAAGAGGATTGGAGAGGCCTTCGTCCAGCAGTGGATGGTGAACATGATGATATATGTAGTGTTATTTAATGAAACAACAAAAAAATTGTATAATAAATGGTACGTTTACTATTGATCATTTTTTAACTGGCGAATCTTAATCATAAAACGACAAAGAACATCAATGATTGATCAACCTTTTAAGTGTAGTACCACATTGTAGTAACCACATACATATGTACATATATAAGACTCATTGTAAACTATAATTGGTACTAATCAGTAAAAGTCTACGCCTGAACACGGGCACGGCACGATAAGAAGAAGAAGCAATAAAATAACTAGGATTGAACATTTCAGTATATTATATGATTCGATTGGTCATTTAACAACTGTCAAATTTAGTTTCAATGACAGTTCGGAAACGAATATAATTTCACCAGTGAGTATCAGTTAAAATATATTTTCAGTTAAAATATATATATGTATCTACTAGGGAAAATGTGCTTGAATATGATTTTACCGAAACGCTAGTGAAAATACATTTTCACTTATGTATATATATATATATATATGATTTTATGTTACTTTTGAACATTACTGTTGATTTAATCAACTCCACTGCACAATCTAACTACGCTTAATTATATTTTATTTCAATTTTTCATTGGGAAAAAATGATTATCCGTTCCATCAGGCTGAAATTAGAATTTGTCATGGCCGTACCTGGAATTTTTAATGTATTTTTTCGGATATTTCGAGAGTGCTCGACTCTTACGCTCGAGTTATTCGAGGCTTCGTTACGCTCGAGACATTTTTCTTTGGAAAAAATCACTTTGTGTGCAAAAAATGGAAACCCATGGAATGTATGAAAAGCTCGGGAAACGCACGAGCCGTCTAGATTGACACACACACACACACACACAGCGCTTTCCAAAAAATTTTAATTTACACGTAATTTGCTACACCCAAACAATATTTCTAAACACGCTAATAAATATCAACATCATACAGAAACGAGTGATATCGAATTTTGCGATAATTATACCAGGAATCCCCGTGTTTGCTCCCCTCAAACTAATAAACTGC
The DNA here is from genome assembly GCA_022651745.1 of Parapsyche elsis. NCBI lineage: Eukaryota > Metazoa > Arthropoda > Insecta > Trichoptera > Hydropsychidae > Parapsyche > Parapsyche elsis. Next base: position 1,915,231 of record JAGVSN010000032.1, read on the forward strand.
ACACCCTACCAATTAGTTGAATTTACGAATTTGCAACGTTCAAAGAGTAACTTTGCATGCAATTACGATTCACTTAAAACACACGCATACAACCCCGATGGTTCAAATTTACTTGTTTAAATGGAAACAACTGGACCAACACTGAATAGTCTATCACATCAAACTCAAACTCAAAATCATTTGCAAACAGAAAAGTGCACGGTGGACTTGTGTACATACACTTACAATTTACATACACATTAAGTTAATACTAGTTAGCGTATTTAAATAAAATGATAACAACAGTGGATAAAAAAAACTATACGTGAAAACACAATTTTGATCTGAACGGAACACGTATGCTCAAAAATATTTTATTCAGCAAAATACAACATTTAATACGTGAATATAGAATAGATTAAGCTACACATTTCGAACATACGTACATACATAGATTGGTTAAATTTTGAAACAAAGGCCTCAGTGTGCATTTGGGATCAATGTTGCCGGTAGCTAGTATATTACATACAACGCAACAGAATCTGCACCCTATAATTAAACACAAACCGAAAGATAACATCTCACGACTATACATATATTTCAACACCCAATATATATATGTATGTACATATATTATACAATTTAAACTAATTGCATTCAATCAATCGTTCAAAAGCTACATATGTATGTACACTCGCTTCTATTCGATTGCGTTCATTTTACCTATGTACGTATGTATGTATGTATGTATGTATGTACATAGAGCATTTTTGTATCGACGCAGTAAACAGTGTATTTTTGTTTTATTTTAGTTTCTATTCGCGTAAATTTAGAAACGGCAATGCAAAAAAATACCGGATGGTCCATTGATAGCGTAAACGGTTCGTCTAAACAAACAAGTCGTCGCTCAAACGTATACACTCATTAAAATCCGATGTTTCAAAGTTTCTATACAATACGCACGCACACGTACACGTATGTACATATGTAGATACAACTAGCCGAGAGCGAACCGGATCCCCACAACGTGTCCTAATTTTATTTTATTTTCGATTTTTATTATTTTGATTATGTTCATGCAGCTGATGGCCGGCCGCCGGTCGCGATAAACAAAGCGTTGGTATTTCAAAACATTTTGCGCGAAAAAGAAAATAAAATATTTTACAATGTGGCGGCCCTGTGTGATCTATGCTAGCGGGAAAGCATTGCCATTGGAACTGTTTGTTTGTCAGCCGGTTTATGGGAGCGGCACTCAAACTGTGGCTCGCACCAACTTCCGCAACGCAATCATAATATTTATATTATCACAGTTTCTTTCTCACTATCTCAATGAAATTGTTGGAATATAACAAATAAGTGCATTTGCCAAATATGTTACTGTGCAAATTTAACGATGTACCTATGTACATACAACAATTTTGTAATTCCCTTAAATAAACTATTTTGATCTTCTTAAGAGCGATGTTCTGAAATTTTCATTAACATTGTGAATTGCGTGATCATTTTTGGGGAATGTCAAAATTTGACCTTGTGACAATATATGTACATATGTATATATGTATAGGTAGCGCAGCCAAAGTTGAAGCGAACCACACACACACACATATGCATTTTTAGTATACAGACTGATCCAAATTTTTTTTTAAATATTTAATTTTAACTTTACCCTTAATAATACCCCACAGTAACTCTATAGGGTTTAGTTCTGGGTGGTAGGGTGGTAGGCGCAGTACACTATGTCCGTGATCTTCCAGGATTTTGTCAAGTACCTACAAATTTTTGGTAATTTGGCTTATTCTTTAGTATTATGTCATATAAAATGGGCTTTGTATTTTTCTCTGGATACGGTATATTCTAACTAAACTATTAAACTAAATACTCTAACTACTCCAACAAACGATATAAAAATCGAAGACTGAAGGAACACGCTGTATTTCACAAAACAAAAATATACAAAACAATAGTGTCTCTGTTACACTCGCAACGTGTCCGCGCGCGAAAGAGACAGAGCGTTTGTATTGTTGCATTTAGTGAAAATTCATATTATTCAATATTCACAAGCACACAATTTGTGTGTGTGTGTGTGTGTGGTTCGCTTCAACTCTGGCTGCGCGACCTATAGCTTCTTAAAAAATTTCAGTTTTAGTCCAGCTGAAAAATGAACATACATACCATACTACGAAATTAAATTGTATTCTGAAAGGAATTTAATATGAATGATGAATGGAAATCGGATTTTATATTGATGATAAATTAACTCGGATAAAATCGTTTCCATATTTTTTTTTGCAAAACTCTATAATTGAACGTTTAATAATGCAATAAATTCTAACAAGTTTGTGTTAGAATTTATAATGAGCCGTTTGTTTTGAAAGTTAACTGTGTGGACTTTCAAAAAAAAAATAATACACCCTTAACACTCAACTGCTAAGCTTAAGCTGAATATTTTTCAGAAATTTACGTATTTGCTTAATACTATCCATCTAAACATCTATGCTCCATACAAAACAACAGATATTTTGGTGCAAAACAGAAACGAATAATTTTATTTTTGAAAATTGTAAAATACATTTACCCAAAATTTTTCCGCAAACAGTAATGCAAACCTTGTATTCTCTCAATACAACAATTACTAAACATAGTCCATTATCAATTCAAACGGCTCACACGTCGATCGATAAGCGTATCAAGACTTATAATAATAAGCTCATTCATAGTCGTAGTTTCATTGATTACGTTAAAACAAAATAGTAATTACTAATAATAATCTGATTTTCATTGAAACATTTCCAATTTGATACGTAAATTTCGTAAATACGTACGCGTCTATTATAAATAATTTATACATCAACAAACTTACGTTACACATATGTATGTACATATGTACGTTGTGCGTTGGAAATAATCACATGAATCCCTACTTGTTGATTAAATATATATTAAAGGTTAACTCTTCTCAACTGCTATCACTGATATGTTCTAAAAATATATTTATAAACCGTGTCGGAATTCAAAATCGTATCGGAAACAATTTATCCCGTAACTCGGTTCTGTAATTTAGTAATACTATTCCGCATCAGACACGTTTCACATTCGACATTGTTATTTCAGAAGCTTGAAGAACAACCGGACTCGCATCCACAAGAATCTATTCATGGCCATGGTGGTTCAGGTGATGATAAGGCTCACCCTTTATATTGACCAAGCATTCATGAGGGGCGATGACAGCGATCACGGTGTCAAAGGGATCGACAATACGGTTAGTATACATACATATACATGGAAATACATAGTAAAACAACTAGTAAAATTGCCCAACATTGCTCGGACGGGTGAAATAAAATATTAATATCGAAATACTCTCCAGTACGAACAAAAATTGATTAAAAGCCTCGGGTTCTGTCTGACCCCTTCCAAAAACCGTCTACGGTCTAAGTTAGTGTACCGTGAGATAGTACACCAAATGTGGTGATTCTAAATTGAAAACTATAGATTTGCATAGCGGACAAACAAACAAACAAACAAACTCTATATTATAGATATACGTATATGTACACTTAAATCGTGCATAGCGCTAAAAAAATTGTAAATATTACAGTCGAAAGTCGGCTAGGTATAAAAAGAGCCTTTGAAATTATGGACTTTTTCTGTTCGGTGCATCGTTGAAATTTTCCAACTCGCTATTTTTGCCAAAGGTAATATTATTTACCTTAAAGGTAAACAATATTATTTATATTAAAGGTAAATAATATTGAAGCTTTCGCTAGTGAGCCAATGTGGTTATTTGTGACGACGTCTCGCACCGGAAATCAAAGGAATAAAGTTCTATTTTATATTGCACTCGCAACAAAATCACACAAAAATTCTATCAAACATCTATGGAATTATTGTCTGTTTGTTGCGAGTGCATTGCATCATAGTTTGGCACTTTCTATGATCGAGCAAGAGGCTATCGTATAGTATTTGATTTTTTTGATAAAGTATTGTGATCGTGCGAAAATTCGACCTCGAGATTTCGACTGATTTGTATCTGATGTTGTCCCCTGATCACGTTTTTTTTTTTTTTAAAGACCACGCAAAACTATTTTTCGATGACTCCACAGAATGATAATCGACATTAAATGTATGTCCTGTCCAAAACAAGATGGACTTTAATTAGCTACGGCTGTTGGGGGCGAGGGTTAGCGTTAACTAAGCGAGACCAAACTTTACAGACTTACTTCCTATGATCCTGCAGGTCTTTTGAGATACTAAAGTCTGCCTTTCGTAACAAGAGAGTGTTTGTTGCATGACCTGACGCAACTTTTTTTTACATACATACATATGTGTCGCTACATATCAAACTCGGTTATCTCCACAAAAGTTGAAACGGAGTAAAACGACTTTTTTCTCCTGAGCAGTCAAATTTGAGAATTAATTTAGTTTGACTATTTTAATCGACGCATTTTTGACATTGAATATTATTTTATCAAATTCTCTGTGTTGAAAAATTCATAGGAAATAAGAAAAATCGGTTTTAAATATGGAGATAACTGAGTTTGATATGTACCCCTTGAATTTGTCTGGTTTTGAAATGAAAACTCGTGGAGATAGACAGTTTTGATTTGATATTTATGCGAGTTTGTGTCGCTAGGGCTGTAGTTATAATAAAAAAATAAAAATAAAGGGTATTAAAATTTGTGGATAAACAAAAACGAAATATTGAAAATTATTCTAAATAAAAAAAATCTTTTACTTGCCATAAGTTATATTTTATTATTTATTATATACGTTCATTATATATTTGTTAGCTGTTATAATAGATATATTACGTAAAGTAGTGCAAAAAAAATTAATTATCAAAAAATTCACAATAAAAATGCGAGATAAGCGTGGGTGGCAGTATTTTATTGGAGCCCTGAACTACACCCCTGCCAAATACGCTACGTGAATACTGTCAAATGATATCTTAACTTACGTTTTTGCAGTATTTAAAGCAGGTTTGCTGGAGTTTTTTCTTGTTTTTATATTGCGTGCTTTATTAGACAATACAATTTCAACCATATTTTTGTTTAATTCAAAAAACAATAACACAAAAACTACCAAAACGCACTGCTTGCAACTGAAGTTCGATAGCAATTGCACGGCCATCTTGAAAAATTACGCAACGGGATTGGTCAGAAAGGAATTACCCAGTTTTGATATAACAAATTTGTGGAGATATCATAGTTTGAAAAAAAGTGTTTACTAAAATCGAATTTTTTACGGGTTTAACGAGGAGCTAGAAGAATTTTGAGAAAACACATATCCCCATTTCTCGTGCCAGGATTTTCCATTTTCGGAGTGGATTTCGACGAATACGTTCTTCAATTGCAAGAATCGCGTTTTAAGTTCGAACTGTTTTTAGTAGGTCACTTATTTCACGAAAACAAAAGCGGGGCTCCGGCGTTTACCTCTCCGTTCCGCAGACACAGGCGGCGCGCCTGTAAAAGTCCCTCACCGACAAAGGCTTCACGGCCCGAGTCGATGAAAAAAGACTGCCCAGAGTGCGCATCCTGCACGTCCCCTCCACACTCGCGGATAAACCAGAGGAGCTGAGAGCCGCTCTTACCTCTCAAAACCTCGGGGGCGTCCCCCTTTCCCCGGCTGACGCGGCGAAAATTTGCGTCAGCCACAAATTTGGCCCGAGGGGGGCCAAGACGGTCCACGTCGTTGTATACGTGCCCGCAGCTGCGCGCAAGCGGCTTCTCGATACCGGGGTCGCGTAGCTCGGCTGGAGTAGCTGCCGAGTGCGCGACTTCACCGGCGTCGCGAGGTGCGCCAATTGCCTGGGCTACGGCCACGGCAAAAAACACGTGCTTCGCGAAGAAGCCGACCTGCATACACTGCAGCGAGGTCGGCCACACAAAAAGAGGACTGTCCCTTAAAAGACAACCCTCCAGTACGCAAGTGTCCGGCTGCACAATTTACAAAAGCCGTCCGACCATTTCTCGGAGGACCGTGACTGCCCGGCCCGGAAACGGGCCGAGCGGAATGCAATAGACAGGACGGACTACCAGCCGGCCAGTCACAAAATAATAAGTTTAGGATCGGGCAGCTCAACCTAGGTGGGTCCGCCCGGGCGACGCAGGAATTGCGGCAGCTCATACATGAGCACAAGCTGGATTTCCTGCTTATACAGGAGCCGTACCGCTTTGGCGCCACCGTCTGCGGTCTGGACGGCGACGTCACGGTCGCGGTCGGTGGCCCCAACCCAAAAGCGGCGGTCGTTTCTGCGGTGCCCGGCGCGCGCGTGGTGGTTCTGCGAGAAATCTCAACGGACCATCTCGTGTGCGCGGACGTATCCTGGGGGAGCGGCTCGATATGCCTTATCTCCCAGTACTGCCAGTACGAGGACGACCTCACTGTGCATACTGGGCAATTAGCTTTTGCGTTGGACCGCTTAGCCGGACGCCACTTGGTGATTGGCTGCGACTCCAACGCTCACTCTGACTTTTGGGGCCCCGGCCCCACAGACCTTAAAGGGAGAACGATGGAGGAATTCATCGCATCCTTTGATCTAAACATATTGAACGACCCCTACGGCCCGCCGACTTTCAGCGGGCACGCGGGCTTCACGTCACATATAGATCTGAGCCTCACCTCTCGCAACCTACTCTTTTCGACGAGCGAGTGGGAGGTGCACGCTGATGCGTCGACTTCCGACCATCGTCTAATTACCTTCGCAATCGGCAAGGCCGACCCCCCCCCGACGGCGTCCAGCGTCCTTCCTCCGCTCTTTAACACCAGGGGCGCTGACTGGGAGAGCTTCAGTCGTAGACTCGGAGCGCTCCTGGAACATGCGCCTCTAAACTCCCAAACCGACGACCCACACGCCGAAGCGGCGACTGTTCAGGAATACCTGACAGATACCGCCGAAAGCTGCCTGGGCCGTCGGCGTCCCTGTCGCCCCAAGATTCCCCATCGCCATGGTGGTCTCCCCGCTCTCACCGAGCTGCAGAGAGATTTCAGGAGGGCGCGTCACGCCCTCCAAAAAGCGCGGCGCACTCGCGGGCCGGATGACGATCTGATTGCCGTCCGTACTGCGGAGCTCCGAGGGAAGCGTAAAGCCTACCTCAACGGTATAAAAACCGCCAAAACACAGAGTTGGCGTTCCTTCGTCTCGCTACAGGCGGACGGAGGAATGTGGGTACCTGCGTACTACATGGTGCGCAGGAACAGGACGGGCTGTCGGGTCCTCTCAACGCTGAGAACCCCAGCCGGGAGCCCTGCGCCCGTCTCCGCATCACAGATAGCGGAAACGTACGTGGACGCCCTCACGATGAGTGACGATACGTCCACGGACACTATCGAGCACAGGCAAATCAGGTCGGAGGTTCTCACCGGCCCGCGGACCGGCGTCCGCTGCTCTTCCAGAGAGGAGAGAGGTGGAGGCCGCTTTCGGCAGACTAAAATTCGGTAAGGCCCCTGGTCCCGACCGCCTCGACAAGGAAACGTTGAGGCGGTCGTGGTCGGCGGCCGGACCGGAACACCTCACTCTTTTCCAAAGATGCATCGAAAGAGGCATCTTTCCCACCTGCTGGAAGAACGGTCTCCTGACCGTCATTCCAAAGCAGGGCTCTGATAAACCCCGGACGACCCGAAGGCTTATAGACCCATCACCCTCCTCCCCGGCCTCGGCAAGGTGTTGAGAGGCTGATGGCAAATAGGCTGCTACTACACCTCAAAACAACCGCCCTCTGCACCCGAATCAATTCGGTTTTACAGCAGGTAAGTCCACGGAGGACCTTCTGTCCGCTATCCTTACCAAAGTCGAGGATAGCAAATATAAATACGTAGCAGCCATTACGCTAGATATATCAGGCGCCTTTGACAGCGCCTGGTGGCCGGGTGTCCTGAACGAGCTGAAGCTCGAGGGATACCCGACAATCTCTATCAGCTCTTTCAGAGTTACTTTTCCGACCGAACGATTAGCGTGGACATCGGTCAGCGGGTGATAACACGCCCGATGACGATGGGTTGCCCGCAAGGCTCGATTCTTGGCCCCTCCTGTGGAACGTCTTGTTCGATGATATTTTCACAATCGACGTCCCGGAGGGGTGCCAACTTTATGCATACGCCGATGACACGACACTGGTCGTTCAGGTTAACACCAGGAAGGCCCTCGAGCAAAAGGCCTCCCAATCCCTAATCTCGTTACTAAACTGGAGCGAGCGGAAGAGACTGAAGTTCGCCGCCAACAAAACCCTCGTTACCTACCTCAAAGGGGCAACGCTACCATGCGGAAACCCTCTATCCTTTTCGACGGAGTCAAACTGCGTGTCGAATTAAAAGACCCGGTTCGACTCCTCGGCCTCCACCTCGACGGACAGGGCAGCTTTGCCCGCCACGCGAGGATTGCGGCCGACGCGGCGACCCGCGGCTTTGGCTTCATCTCTCGTCTGGTGGGTTCTGACTGGGGCCTCGGATGGCGAGCCCGTAAACTCGCCTACGAGGCGATATTCATCAGCAAGGTGGCCTACGCAGCAGGCTGCTGGGCTCACCGCTGTCACCTCTTCAGGTTGAGATCCCACTGACCACCGGTCAGAGGAGAGCTCTAATCAACCTGACCAAGGCATACAGAAGTGTGTCTACAAACGCGCTTCAAATAATCGCCGGTACCCTCCCGCTAGACCTAAAAATTCCCGTTGTCGCGGCGAGATTCTATCATAAGAACTCTCGCCCGCTACAACTCCTCGACGTCACGTGCGATCCCACGGGATACACGTTGGCGAAATTCAAGACTGCAGTCAACGGGGCCGCCATCGCCGCCTAGGGGGCGAGGTGGCTGGCCTCTGAGACGGGTCACCACACCCGCCTCTTTTTCCCGACAGTCGAGAAGCGATTGTCGGCCAGCTGGTTTGAGCCCGATCACTGGGTATCTAAACTAGTGACCGGGCACGGGGCATTCAATGCGAAGCTTTTCAGCCTCAAATTGCAGCCTTCCGAAGCCTGTCAGTGCGGGCACCCCCTGCAAAGTGCAGACCACATGCTGTGGGTGTGCCCGCTCCTGAGCGAGCCTAGGAGGGTCTTGCACGAGAAGCTTGAAGCGGGCGCGAGGTAGCTCAACCACGAGGACCTCGTGTCCTCCCCGCGGGCCTCCAGGGCCTTCCGTCGCTTCGCGACTTCCTTCGGAGACTTAGTCTCCAACCTCCCGGCGCCGAACTCCGCCGAAAACCGCCCGCTCCGGGCTCAGCCCATTACGTAGCGAGGCGAGGATTCCCCCGTCCCGCCTCTTCCATAATTCTAGCTTTAAGCGTGGTGTTGTAAGTGCACAACAATAACATAAACAATAAGAGTAGGTCGTCGGCTATAGCGGTCGACGTCAGGACTACTACTACTACTACAACACCACTGTACGCTAGCTTAAGACTAATTTAACAATAAATCTTAACCTAGCAATAAGTAGTTAGACTAAACTAACCTAGTTATAACCGTAAATATAGTTCACTAAACACCCGCGACCGGCAGGCTTCCGTCCTCGCAGATCGGCCCGCTCGTTCTCCGAGGATGGAATCCTCCCGGGCAGTCTATTAAAATCACTCTTTTGCAATGAGGCTGGGGAAGTATTTGCAAACTTTCCCCCCCCCCCCCCCCCCCATCTACATATTAAATACCGTGACGAGCGAGCACCCCTCCGAATAGAGGAGAGCTCGCGCGTGGCGCAGCTTAAAGTACAGTTTTAAACTCATGAGTCCCTTCGGCAGAGCGTAGTCCCTTAGGCGTCGCTATATACGAAGGTGGGAAAGAGGTGGAGATGCAAAACTCCAATGGGTCAAAGACTGTTGTCCGTCATGTCAGGTCACTTATTTCAGCATCAATTATTGTGTGACCTTTCAATATTGTCAACTATTGTCAACAACTATTGTGCACCTTTCAATAAGTATAAAATTAACACTATATTGCTTGTATTTTCACACACATAGCAAGGTATGAAATGTGTGTGAAAAAATGCATAGATACGTATACATACATAGTTCCATACTCTTTTGCTACAAAAAATTGACCGTTGAAGAAACGAGAGGAACGCAATAAAGTAATGCTGCAGTGCCGTAATTGCATTTTAAATATATATACAATGCAATGAGAGAATAGAGCCGGTTTCTCGCTTCCAACTTGGCAAAAATGTCACGAATGCGAGAAATATTTATATAAAAGTGTGCGTCGTACGGTTGCAGAAAAGACACGCTTTGACGCCAATCTGCGAGACGAACGCTGTCGTCTGTGCGATCAAAAAGCATCTAGATTTATTTTTTTTTACTTTTTTGTGACCGGTGCAGTTCCGTCGATGGTACGGTAACAGCTTCCGTCGGAAATGAGCTGAATTTCTGCCCATCCGCTTCCCAGTTTTTTCCCATTGCTCGATAGAGTTTGTCGTTCTCGCTCGAGTCGACTTGCCTGAAAGAAATCTCATGTTCAGAAATAGCTCACTGAAAGGACGAGAAAAAAATTCATATAAGATAGCCATCGCAACAGCAGTTGTAATGGTCTGGAAGATAGCCTTAGGCTGAATTAATGTAACAGTGCACGCAGCTCTCTCTTTGAAAAATATGCATTATCAAATGGTTTATACCTATGTATGTATAGGTATTTAATAATGATATTATACGGGGTGGCGACGCTTCCATCTTTCAATTACAAAACACTCCCCTATGTTAGGGAATGTACATATTTAAATGACAATTAAAAAAGAATATGATGCAGTTTTTACTGTATCCATATTTTTCTGTCAATCATAATGAATCGTTGGAAAACCGGGTGAAAACAGTGTTGCATTCATAACTCGTTTTCGCAAAATCGTGTCACCTTTGTGCTCCGAGGACGCGAAAAAAATAAATTGAAATATATTAGAAATATGGAATAATAAGCATTGTCTGCAACAACACGTGCACATAACAATACTAAAAGTCTTTGCACTCGACAGCTACATATGTACATACATATCTGTCCACTGGTAGATAGCACCAGTAAGATGGTTTCCTTCGGTTCCAAACTCATCCCGGGTATGCCTAAGATGTCTGATCGTTTTTAAGAGGCGGTATTCCAATTATTTTAGTTACTTGTCATATTCTGTAATCAACTGTTAGTATATACTGTATATGGATAAAGTAAATATACAATAGTAAATAAAGCAGACATCGTAAACAAAAATCGATAAATTTATGAGTTTCATCATACTCATTAGTGAAATTGTACAAAAGTGCACTATCTTTTTTTTGTAAAATATTATACCTATACATACCTTGTGTGTCTGTTTGTTAATTTTACACATATGTACGTCTAGAATGTTTGAAATTTCGTTAGTAACCCACGGCTGCCGTTATTGTGTTAGCCCATTCACATGTCATAATTAAACACCCGCTGATCTTCAACGGGCAATATTCTAAGTTGTTACACACAACTGTCAACACTGCCGAAACCACTAGCGCGTATTTTAAAATTCCTATAGCAAATTCGAATTGTGCAGTACGAAAATAAATATCAAACTGGAAATTTCAAACAATGATAAGCGCGTACGAGTTCGGTATTGTGTCAATTCACTGTACATTTTGGGGTTCGACCACAATGGCCATGTTTTAATTTGCTATTCAATTCCGATGATGGAAACTTGCAAATTATTAACCATTGGGGTACGTAGGTACCCCCCTACCCCACGATAGAGATTTCATGCATTCGATATTACATAGCTTCGATATTGTGAGGGCTCGATCCCACCCCTAGACCGGAGCTCGAAAGTCTACTAAAAATACATTCTACATACGTATATACATTTATATACATACATTTATATACATGTATATACATTTACACGTGAGCACAATAAAAGCCACCTGGTTAATTGAAATTTTAGAATTCGCCATTGTTATGATCTCTGATGAGTGGAGAAACACACAGAGAGAATAACGCAGCGTTTGATGTCTTCATGGTTTGTTTATTAAATTGATGTTACAAGTATAAGAGTAAGAATGAGAGTGAGTGTATATGTTACTTATGAAAGCATATTCAAGTGAAAATATATTTTAACTGGCGTTTCGGTGAAATCATATTCAATCACATTTTCACCATAGTAGTATATTTCTAATAGTGAAAATATATTTTAACTGATACTCACTGGTGAAATTATAGTCGTTTCCGAACTGTCATTGAAACTAAATTTGACAGTTGTTAAATGACCAATCGATTCATATAATCTGCTGAAATGTTCAATCCTAGTTATTTTGTTGCTTCTTCTTCTTATCGTGCCGTGCCCATGTTCAGGCGTAGACTTTTACTGGTTAGTTAGTACCAATTATAGTTACAGTGAGTCTTTGTCGATTTTATGACAATTGACTTATAATGGTCGGTTTAAGAAGAAAAGAGCAGGTGTACAAGTACATTTTTTCCTAATTTGAAACAAAGCTTGTGCTGAATTTATGACTCATCTACCATATACACTTTTCAGCGATCAGTCTACTGTAAATGAACCTGGCGTTGGCCATGTGCATTTTGGAATGAAAATAGAAAATCGAATAATTTATGTACCCGACTAGAGTACTGCTCGCTAACAAACAGCCCGTGTTAATTACTGACATATAAGTGGGCTAACAATGGCGTACTGAAAGTTACCTCAGTTATTTATTTAAATTTTGAACAATAATTCATTCGTGTATATTGTTTGTTTGCTCGATTGCCATCGAAATAAAAACATTGGCAGCTCTTAAAATTTTCAGATGGCCTCATATGAATGTAACTAGCCGATTTACCCGTCATATGACGGTGGATTATAAAGGTAATTTCAACCACACCCCTGTGTGCGCTGGTTTGTGCAATAACAGTACAGCCCCTAGCCTGTTTGACAGTAGGTGAAATAAACGTATAGTGTACGGTTGATTGAATGGGTGTATGGCCATAAAACGCAATGTCGACTGGAACCAGCATTAACAGATAGCGGCTTGTTGCCAACACACCGCTAAAAATGTTGTGAAAATGCTAGCGTGACCGTATTCAACCAATCAAACCGGCAGGCAGGCAGACACCGTTAATATAATATAATTGAAAAATATAAACAAAAAAATCAAATCTTATCTTGCAAGGTGTATAACCACACTTCTCATACAAACTTTAAAGCATACTCATATATACGAGGATGGGAGGATAAGCACTTTGACGCTTGTCAAAGTGAAGCCTCTTGGGAAAGATGCTCTCCAGTGGTTTGCCCTTGCCTTTTTGGAGGAAAGAGCAGAAGGAACGCACAATTATTTGGTAGGTAGGAAGGAATTTTTTTGGTCTATAGATAAACTGGTAAATTCTAGCAGGAGACGGCCGATGTGGATTTTAATAATATCCAGATCCATTGGCATTGGCGATATTTAAGGTCTTTCGACACGCTAGGATCGACCCCCTGACCCTTCGCTCAAAAAACCAACGCAACGCTCTAACCACTGAGCTATCGCCTTGCTAATTGTTGAATACATAGTTAAATTATTTGTTGCAGCCGTACCTATGCGAAGCTTCGTACGTTCTACTGGAGTACGCTAGAACGGCCATGTTCATGTGGATGTTTATAGAGGGCCTCTACTTGCACAACATGGTCACCGTAACCGTTTTTCAAGAGCGCCAATACTATGGTCTGTATTATGCCATGGGATGGGGATTTCCGGTACTGCTCACTTCTGTGTGGGCGGTAATAAACGCCCTGCACTTCAATGGCCAAACGGCGTAAGTAATTTATTTATTTATTTGTTTATTTATTTACAAATTATACCATAGTGACATAACAGGTTTCCCCAATTCGTCACTATGGCGAGACATGAAAAAAATTATATATATAAAATAATGGTAGTAAAAAAAAAAAAAATATATATATATATATATGTATAATCGAATTACATTAAATTTAAATTAAACACAATTAAATAATAATTAGAAAGTATTATTAATAATAATAATAGAATCAAATTAAAAGTTAACATAAAATCAGCAAATCAGCAAAGAATAAATAAATAAAATTATTACAAACAAAATAAAAATTGAAAGTGCATGAGAAATGTGGCGATCTGGTGGTGCGTAGCGCAAAAAATATCCAAATGTTGCGCAAGTGAATTGAGGCATTGAATGGCTCGAGCAATGGGCGAGTCAGCAAGGACTCCGGTTCTCGCTCTGACAACCTGAAACAATTGACGCGTACGCAACTCCCGGAAGTGTGCAGGAGCCCACAACTTCATCTCCTCGAGGATTGGTGGGTTGCATATGTCACCTCTCAATAAATTACAGAAGTGATTCACAAGAAGTTTATCCCTACGAGATGACAGAGTGTTGTATCCCAATGTACCTAGAACAAAAGCACTAGGATACAGTGAGGGATAGTAGCCGTATTGTCTCATGTATAGGTATCGGAGAAATTTCCGCTGAACTCTTTCAATCTGTAAATTATACTTGACTTCTCTGGGATTCCATATAATAGAACCAGATTCCAAGATGATGCGGACCAAAGTGTCGTAAAGAAGGCGTAATACCCTCATATCATTGAAATGATGAGCATTACGCACGACGAATCCTAGCATCTTTGACGCCCTGTTACATATGTCTGAGATATGCACCACAAACTTCCACCTGCTTTCAAACGTAATCCCGAGATCACTTGTGGAAAGTTTCATTTCTAATATATTTCCACCAAGACTATATGGATGTACTAAAGGTGCAAGAGATCGGGAATAAGAAACGACATGACATTTCTCTATGCTAAATGGTAAATGGTTATCAGATGCCCATTCCCACAGCGAATTTAAGTCATTTTGCAGAGCAGTGAAATCTGCTGTCGTTCGAATATCTCTGTACACCTTGAGATCATCAGCATACAATAACAGATTGGAATTAGAAATGACTGTATGGATATCATTAATAAATATAAGCATATATTCATTAGCGCAGTTTGTTTCAAACAATAGATACTTGCCAAAGTTGCGAGCGTTCATTTTGTGCTATTTTTATTTTCCAGCTGCTGGTGGGGATATAGCTTGATCGGCTACTATTGGATATTAGAAGGGCCTAGACTTGGAGTCATTCTGGTAACACAAACTTGACAAAATATACGTACATAATATATGGCTCTTGGTACATCATACGATGAAGAAAAAACAATCATATGAAACGTTATCATGTTGTATTGATTTAAAACAAATGATCTGCCAAAAATAAAATTCTCCTCAATACCTTTTTTATAGAAGTTATATACATATATATTTGAAACTCGTTTTGGTTATTTGGAATTATTGATACCTAATTATGGAGGTTTATATACATACATACATACATATGTATAGTAAAGGATTTCCCCCATGTAAATGTGTACTACGAGTCGTATAATTATATTTACATCAATCAATCAATTACGTAATACATATGAAATTAAACTAAAACTGTGCAAATCTCATTACATACATATTTTAATTTTTAGCTAAATTTCGTCTTTCTTCTGAATATAATTCGTGTCTTAGTAATGAAGTTAAGACAGAGTCACACTAGCGAAATCGAACAAGTGAGGTGAGCATATCGTTTTAAGAGTTTCCAATTAAATTTATGCAATGTACAATAAACAAGCGCGTTGAGCGAATTGTTAAATTTGTCAACCTACCTACATACGTATGTAGATGTATGTGTGCCTTTTGCAACTTGCTATTGCGATTATATTGTAAATATACGAATTTCACATACATATTACATAATACAATATAAAATAATTGACCATACAATATTGACGTTGAACGGGTATTCTATTTTGGGAAATATCACACAAAACTCGGAACTTTTTTGAACTGGCATTTAATATGAAACTTTTGTCCTACGAAAAAATGGAAGATGCGTAATTTCGGTAAATTAGAATCCCCAGTATCGACAGATGCGAAAGACTATCACACACATTAAAATTATTCGCCTATGCTGAAAATTTCATGCATATAATACATATACAGTACACATACGACGTACATACATATATGTATGTACATACATACTTTATATTGATTGCAATGTATAATTAAATTTGCTCTAGCGTTACTTTTACAACATTGAAATGCGTTAAAATTAATTTTTAACACAAATCATGATGAATGTGTTCATATAATAAATCGATTGATCGTAGGAAAGCGGTACGAGCTGCCGTTGTTCTATTGCCGTTGCTGGGAATAACTAATCTCTTGAACATGACCCAGGCACCCCTAGAAAAGTCGGCTCTGGAGTTTGCTTTGTGGTCATATACCACACATTTTCTCACATCTTTCCAGGGTTTCTTCATCGCCGTGATCTATTGCTTTATTAATGGAGAGGTAAGATCATTTTATTCGATAAAACTTACACAGTAACTGAAAAAAACTCAAATGGAATGGATTCCTTTGTATTTAACGTTGACATTGGATGACTTCGATGAAAGAAATAAATTCAAGTCGTCTCTTTCTTCTTCGAGTCTCTTTCTCCACTCTAATATATATTTGATTATACCTACATATGTACGTATGTACGTATGTATATACAAACAACAAAAAATGTCCAAGTTCACCTTTTGAATGACTTTCAATTTGATAGACGGTGAAAAAAAAAAACGATAAATTAAATTCACAATTGTTTGTTCCTATTTTGGATTATTTTGCTTCCACTAAAATATAGTTGAACAATTGATTGCGTTAGATTTGATCAAAATAAGTAATAGCGAAGACGTATTAAGACAAGATAATAAACATTTGCTTCATTGAGTATCATCAGGGAAGTATTTGCGTTAATTTTAGTTTTAATATCATAATTACAGAGAAATCCCCGAATTTTTAATCGAATTTGTCAACTTGTGTTTAAGGTACGCACTGCGATAAAAAAGCAGATAACGTTATATATGGATATAAGGGAACAACACGCACATCATAGAAGGAGTTCGGCATTCCATTTCATATCATCAGGTGGAAATAATCCTAGAGCAGCTCGAGCGTCAAGGTTTGAATGAATTTATTATACTGTATACAGGATGGGCATAAGAAAATTCTTCGTTCGAAACTAATTCGTAATTATGTACATATGCTACGGCGATGAAAATTAAATCCTTTTACACATCATTCAACCTCCTTTCTAATGATGTGTTTTTTTTTTGTTTTCCTCGCATCGTAGTAGTATCACTATTCAGAGATATCGATGTTTGAAAACGGTACCGGTTTTATTTTCCCGGCTGTATGTAAGCATCTTAACAACGTATTAAATATTAATACTAAGCTTTGTATGTATGTATGTATTACAGACGATCTAAAATACTTCAGTGGTACAGAGGCAAACGATCCGGTAAGCAAGAATCCAACGAACCTCCGACACCGGAAGTACCTCCCCCTGAGTAAGAATTGCACACATAATAATCTAAAACATTTTCATTAACGTCGATGAAAAAATTATGTTAAAATCAATATGTTGTTCAATTTCAGAACTCAAGTGTAATTTCATCGTAATCAATAATTCGTTTGATTAGATTGCACGTATACGTGTGATACTAAAGTATTTATTAAAATATGTATGTACTTATATTGGACCACTGCGTGTAAAAGTTTACCAAGTTCTGAATGAAATTAGACTTAATTTTCGCCTTAAATTATTTCGTGCGTTAAACGAAAACGTGTAGATATGTTGAGAACAGGTGATTTTTCAGGGTTGTCAATTATTATGATAAAATGTTGAGAATCGCTCACTGATAATGATAATAATAGTATATACATATATTTATTATAAAATTGAAGAAGGTATGAGAATCGTCGTAAGTCTATTATTTAAATATAATATTTATAAATATATATTACATAATTATATCGAAATAAATTCAAAATCGAAATGAACTTTCGTGAAATGGGCAAATTTTGCAGGTGAACTTGATTTACTTTTACACATGGTTGCATAAATTTATTGTTTTCGATAATTTTAAGGTTCTAATTTATTTATATCGATTGTATAAATTTTGTAATTTATTTCATTTATAAATTCAATTTTCCTTGAGAGAAATCTAATTTGAAATTTTTAGGCTTTGAAATATTTTATGTTATTGAAAACATTTTTTAGAATATCACTTTCATTTTATCATTTTATCTTTGATCTCTTCAATGTATACCATAGATATTTTAGCGTAGCCAATTAATTGTAAAAAATAATTCATATTTTTGCATGTTAACTCATATTTAATTATAAAATATTAATCAATTCATGTAAATCTATATATGTATGTGTAGTAAATTAATCAGAAACATACTCTCGTGTTCGTAATCTATGTATATCTAATATTCTAAATTCTGTATTATACTACCATATTAAATTTAAAATATATCTATTATGCATAGTGTGTTAATATTTACATTTATTAGAATACATTCATTTTTGTATTTATCTAATAAATAGCCTGTAAGACATTACCACATGTCCTGTAAAATATAGTTAACGACTATACAACTACACTACCAAATTAAAATAGTAGATTAGATATAATTAGCATTTTAGTCACCATATGTATATAAACTAATCAGAATATTTTCATATTCATATCGTTGTAATAAATACAATGTAGACCAGGGGTCGGCAACCTTTTTCTGCGTTGGGTATAAATTTCAAAAGGTTGCAATCAAAAATTTTTGGTGGGTCATTAAACAATGTTACCTTTAAGAAGCTAATGGATCATTAAACAATGTTAGCTTTGACGAAAATTTCAGTCATATTCAGAGACGTGCATATAAATGCATCGCTGGCAAAAAATGTCTTCATACATATAACATATGTATGTACATACTTCGGTCACTACCTTATCATGAAAGATTGAAAAGACTGAATCTCTCCACACTTGAGACGAGGAGATTAAGAGGTGATTTAATTGAAGTATTTAAAATAATAAACAATCATTATTCATGTGAAATGACAAACCTCATATTGTTCAATGAGAACCCTCATCTAAGAGGTCATACTCTTAGACTCCGTAAAGAAAAATCAGATAAGATTGTTAGAGATTCATTCTTTTCAAATAGAGTGGTTGAAGTTTGGAACAGTCTTCCGGATTCAATAGTCACTTTAAAAAAATGTTAATTTATATAAAAATCAACTAGATATATTCTTAAAAAACAATGGGTATTTGTAATTCTTTAATAAATGGACCATTATTCATTTTTTTTTTATGTTCATTTAATTTTTATTTTTTTACCAAACCCTGTGGGCCTATCGGCTATGCCGCCTCTCCATGTAATTATTAAATAAATAAAATAAATATAAACGTTATATAGAATATTTTACAGAAAATTGGAAAAACAATTTGACAGTTTTTGACCGTATATCATAAATGGCCAAACTGCTGATATAATTGTTAAATTTTTAATGGATTTTATTATGATAGAGACCGATTCGAACTTTTATAACATTTCATTGTCATCATTTTCAGCCGTTCACCATCCACTGTTGGACGAAGGCCTCCCCAATCCTCTTCTGTTCCTGTCTGCCTTGAGCAATTTACATCCACTTGACTCCACACATTCTTCTCAATTCATCAGCCCATCGTCCACTTGGTCTACCTTGCTTTCTTTCACACGGATACCATTCAAGTATTACTCGCGTCCATCTGCCATCCATTCTTCTCGCTGTGCGTCCACTTCAACTTTTTCACACGTTCCGCCATATCTACCACTTTGGTCATAATCTTGTGCACTAGCTTTGTCCACTATACTTTATTTGCGGAACTTCAGTGGGTCACTTGAAATTATCAAATGGGTCACTTGGTGACCCGCGGGTCATAGGTTGCCGACGCCTGATGTAGACTTTAGTATAGTATATATATATATATATATATATATATATATATATATATATATACATATATAAATACACAGTGTACTCTCGATTATCCGGGCTAACGCAGGGGAGGGAGACACGGATAATCGAAAGACACGGATAATCCGCAAATTCGTTACAACTTACATACATACATATGTACATATATGGCAAATGTTGGCTTATTACAAATATTTTAAGCGACTTTTTAAAAAAAAACTTTGTTTGGTGTCTGTTTTGGAGATTCTCTTAACAATTTCCGAATATCAGTGCGAATTTTCCTATTTTCCCAAGTCCAAATAATCTGTATCAATTATAATGCAATAATTCAAGTATGTATCAACACACGACAATGCTGTGTTGTGACGGTTGATAACTTCATTATCAGTCATACAATATTGAAACCCTTAATCACTCAAATCAAATCAAATCACTTAATCACTCAAATCCTGTATGTTTTCCATATCGAAATTTTAAATGTCTTCAAAATTTGCCATTGAAATATTTCAGATATTAATTTTATTTGTTTCAGATTCATTAGACTTACGTAATTTTATACATTGCAAGGGATTTTCCTCCACATTGAACGAGTGGTGTTATCAGTTTTATTTCCGACCAAGCCTGAGCTACTCCATGTATAACACCTGTATTATTTTTTTCAGAATCCTATCAAATCATTATCTTCACTAGCAAATGCATTAAAAAGGCCAGTGCGGTAATTTCGTTTCATTAATGAAATAACTCGTATGCCAATGGGTTGAATCAGTGGTTTGAAACTTAGAACCTCCATCCACATCCCTTGTCGTAATACTCAATAGGAAGATATGCTTTCAGTTATTTTTAATGACATTTTCTTCTCCAATCACCAAAGGTTTATTTTTTTGTACATCCAGTGGACTTACACATGTATGATTCAATACACCACACACATGTTGCGCGAACAATGGAGTGTAATCCACACACCGGATAATCCACACTCGGAAAATCGGGAGTACACTGTACTTACGTATTAAGTAATAATGCATGTGAATATAGCAAAACATTAATCGAAAAAACTTCCATGTCAGTAATGCTGTATATATATTCTTAAGACACTAGCATAATCTTTTAAGTTAGAATACATAGTCATAGTAATCAGTGTTAGACATTTATTGGAATATATTTTCATATTTGAATTGTTGTAATTAATATTCTGTAAGATATCACTATACCACCATATTCAAATAATAATACATATGTACATATATCTTTTAACCACGTGAATCGGTGTTTATTACGGTGTACATTACATGGAATACTTTCATGTCCGTATTGTAGTTATAAATATTCTATAAGCCATTGCTGGGTACCACCAAAAACATATTCAATAAATTAGACATTGTAAATTTATAGTATTATACAATATATGTATATTATATCTATATATGTATGTATAGTAAGTTCCCGTCGATAGTGTCATCGGGTGGTTAGCAACCTGAATCGTGTGTGTGTGTGTGTGAATGCGCGTGTGCGTGTATGTATGTATATGTGTATATGTCTGTGTGTGTTTTTGTATGTATATATGTGTGTGTGTGTATAAATAAATGTGTGTGTGTGCATGTGTTTGTTTGTTTGTATGTGTACGTGTGTGTGAATGTATATGTATGTGTGTGTATGTATGTATGTGTATGTGTGTGTGTGTGTGTGGGTGCGTGTGCGTGTATTTATGTATATGTGTATATGCGTCTGTGTGGGTGGATGTTTGTGTATATGTGTGTGTGTGATGTATATATATATATGTATGTACATACATATGTATATACATACATATACATATATATGTACATACATACATATGTATATGTATGAGCGTGTGCGTGCGTGTACATACATATATAAAAATTCTCAATTTAAATTTTCAAAATAAGATTTTTTAGAAAAGTTCAGAAAATCAACAATGGGAAATTTTTATTCTCAAAAAAAAAATTTTATTCAAAGAACAATTTGATTTGAACCAGTTCTTTCATGCCATCTTTCCCGAACTTAAGTTTTTATACCTACATACATACATGCTAGCTATTTCAATTTATGAAGCGTACTAAATTTTGCAGTTTGTCTGACTATTTTGGACATTGTTTAGAATGTCTAGGCATTCACACTTTGCCTGTAAGGTCGTCCATAAATGACGTCACACGATTTTGGATATTTTTGACCCCTCTCCCCTCATTGTCACATTTCGTCACAAAATCTTTTACCCCTGTCTAAAATACGTCACATTTTTTGAACCTCGTCCCCTATATAATTTTAAAAATAAGTTTTATTAGAAAAGTTCAGAAAATTAAAAATGGGAAATTATTTTGTTGGTTTTGTGACCCCACGTTTTCTACAACCTCTACCCCTACCATTTTCAACGTCGTTTATGAACGACCCCTTATCAGTAAAATCTATATTTTAACGCTAGATCACAGAGCCAACGTTCCGATTGTTCTTCGTCGATTTCAGATCAGAAAACGCGTATTTAGATAAATGGATAAAACATTTAACGATTTAAAATGTTATATCCATAATATATTTTGTATTCAACTTCCTATTAACTAAAACTTGCTGGTGTAGTAATGAAAAATCTGAAAATTTTTCTCCTTTTTCTTTTTGATTCAAAGCTATACATATATCCATTCATGTGACCAATCATTTATGTTGCTCCGTTTAAATTGATAGTAGTTAAAGAAGGGCGAGTAGTTGAGAATATTTAATTTTTCATTTTTGAATGAAAATTGCGAATATCGCCTCGGTCGATCAGAATGATTCCACGATCAATCTGTTTGCAACCCCGGCTATATGTACATATATAGTAATGTGCATATGTACATATATATAAATGCACATTATATGTAAATATATATAATTATAGGTATATTTAGGTATATAAATGTATATATATAATCATATACATTACATATATCTATATATATTATATGCAAAAATATATATATAGGTATATATATAGGTATATGTAAGTATATTATATATATATATACATACATATATGTATATCTTAATTAGTTATAATGCATGCGAGTCAGTGTTTTACATTTATCAGAATATTTTAATGTTCGTAAATTGTTGTAATAATTTAACATTAAAGTTTCTGAAAACATATTTACCTTCATATTTATTACGTGTACTAAAAAAAAAAAAAAAAAAAAAATATTCACTTACATGTTAAAATACTTATTTATTCACTTATACAATCAATATTGTTGTTTGTGACAGTCATTATAAATGTTTTCTTGGAATATTAATAACGTCAATTTTCACATATGCAACTATACTACATATGTATGTTCAACTTAGGAAGCTCCTTGTTCTCGCGCAACTAAAAAAAAGTGGGTTGTGGCTGTTCGAGATTTACGACTTTGGTTGGTAAATAATCGGTAATGTTTATTCGAAGAAGCCGAGATGGTGACGTAGCTCATCGGTTCAGACACGGGTAGTATGCGCATATCGATTCTAAATCGGTCGAGACTAGGCTGTTTCTTAAGTTGGACAGAGTATAGAAGCTACACATTTTCAATTATTCTCAGTGTAAAACGTACATATGTATTAGTGTTCAATGTGTGAGAAACTTTATTGTACATATATGAGAATAGGTAAAGTTTCGCTTGAAGCACTTAAAAAAACACATTAGCCATAGCCCTTATCACTATTACCGTCTATTGAATGTTTACTAAGTGTATGACCATTTAAAGCTTGGTTTCGGGAGTGTGTCGGTCTGGTCGACGCCTGGCCGCGGTCTGACCAAGTCCGTAGTTGTTTGGCCGACGCCAAGTCCGTCGTCCGTCGGCAGTGGGCGTTGGCCAAGCCGACGCACTCGCAAAACCAAGCCTGTATTGTTATAATTTGCATCGTTATATTTCGTATTTTAGTATTATTAACTTATATATGCCTTAATCCTTAAGGGATGTATAGAATGGGGCCAGTCATAGATGCTGTAAAGCTCATAACTGAAGTTGGTGGTTTGCAAACCTTTAAAATGTGTTTATATTTTGTCATAGTAATATGACAAATCGTCAATCTTGCTTTACGTTTCTCATATAATTATAAATTTCATTCGAATGATATCATTTCATATTTTGATATTAAGTAGTTATTAACATTAAGCACACGGAGAGGAATACCAGGATTTTGTAATTGAAAATTATGTTTTATTTGAATAAATTATATTTTGCCTGTTTTAATAATCGTTTTTCATTCACATGGGAGTTGTTTATTTTGAAAAAATTATGCAAGTTTACATTTTTTCATGCTATCAACTTCGCTTTCATACAACATCAAAGCTTCCGCTTGCTTTCTTCATGCCAAATATACGATTTTTGTCAATTCCATGAGCACATGATTGTCAACAAAATGTACTTGTATGTAATTGTACAGTTATCAAAATAAATAAGTTTTAAATTCTTAAAAAGACTTATAGACCTTAAAAGAAATATTGTTTAATAGAATAAAAATATTAAAACTTAAAGAATTTGAACCTTTGTAGGTAATTTTGAAGATTACGAATGTATTATATAAAATTTGTAGAATAGTGGGCGTAAAATGATAAAAATAAGGAAAAGGTGAAACATATCATATATGTATGTACATATGTACATACATATATACATTGAAGAAAAACCAAAATTATCAATACGCAAAATAGTTAGGCATATTTCTTTATTATTATTTATAATTAATAAAATAGAGAACATAAGTAAAAGGACGAGTGTGAAACACTGTACATCTGTTATAACTTATAACATACGTAAACGTTAGAATCACATATACGAAATAGTCAAATAAAGTGTCTCAATTTTGCTCATTTCAAAAATGGCAGACTTTCAAAATATTTTAATATCATAATAAATAGTACATATAAATCAAGACGTTTTTGTGCTTGATGACATTACAAATGTAAGATATATATTTTTTTGTACATAAATAACAATTGGACTATGGAATTTCATTGTTATGATTTTATCGACGATTTCTTCTTACCGTAGAACATGTCGAGAAACAGACCTGAAAAGTTTTCAAATAACAATTATTAATAAATACGCAAACGAACATTTGATGCAAAATTTAATATTCGGTATTTGTAAACGAGCATAATCACACACCTGTGAAAACAACGACGGCCCCAAGCCACTGTCGCGTGCTCAAACTGTTTCCAAATATAATCACAGATGCTAAAACTGTGAAGAATTTTCTAGTAGTCGTCACGACGGAGCACGCCAACGGACCGAATTGAGAAACCTTAAATTTTTAATCAAATTAAAACCATTCCATCACAGGTGAAAAGCTTATATGTATGTACATATATACAGTATAAAACAAATGTAATAGTTACAGCGAGGAAAATGAACAATTGTCCCAATGCACCAGCCAGTCCTAAAGTAATCAAATGCCATATTATTTCAGGATGACGAATGACAAACAGTACGAAAACTTTCAATTCGCCACTCAATACAACTGCAGTTCCCAAAATTATGTTCGACCTGTGAAAGTTTTATATAATTTTTAATGCAAAATCTTATTTTGATCCAATTACCAATTTAAGTGATTTTTCTACCAATAGTTTGTATTCAACATCATGTATTGCGCAGACGGTGATGATTCAGCTCTCATACGATCCTAAAACATCAACGTACATGTAAAAATACAATAAAAGAATAGTACAAATTGAAATTAAACGCAAATAAGTTATGATACATAACAAACGAGGAATGAAACTAGGATGGAGCGCTTTTGCAATAATGAACATAGTTTTTAAATCCAACATCCCGCTATGCTTAAAAATGAAGGCATACAACCAACACGTACTGACAGTTACGACATATGGATGTGAAACGTGGATGCTGAATTCAAGAGTGTTACGTAAGATCCAGAAGCACACAAAGAAGCATGGAAAGATGTATATGCTCGGTATGATAAGAAGAGATCGTAAGAGGAATACACGGGTAAGAAGTATGACCAAAGTGACCGATATAGCGGAACGTGTGAAAAATTTGGAGTGGACACATAGCGAGAAGAATGGATGGCATATGGACGCGAGAAATATTGGAATGGTATCCGAGAGGATGTGAAAGAAAGCAAGGTAGACTGAGTGGACGATGGGTTGATGAATTGAGAAGAATGTGTGGAGTCAACTGGATGCAGATTGCTCAAGACAGACAGGAATGGAAGAGGATTGGAGGGGCCTTCATCCAGCAGTGGATGGTGAACGGCTGCAAATGATGATGACATAACAATCGCTAAAGGGTTAAAAAGTGCGCAGCAATGTTAGAATACGCCATACATTTCAAACGCAAGCAATTGACGTCTATTGTAGAAATTCGAGTAAATATGCATTAAATACGCTGGACATACAAATGAAAACTATGATAATGACTGTTTTGTTTAAAAGAGAAAAAAAAATACATTTTTTCGAACGATGAATCAACGAAACTTGACAAAATATATGCATAAAGTGATTTTCATTTGAACATCCGTCCGCCGTTGCAAAATTTTGTAATAGTGTGCAATTTGTTTAACCTGAACAGCACCGGTCAATCCGTCCATGGTGAGCGAAAGCAAGAGGAGCAATTCACCGACTCCGAATTCGGTCGATTCGTTGGTTGCTTTTTTGACTTGATCCTTGTACATG
The DNA here is from genome assembly GCA_022651745.1 of Parapsyche elsis. NCBI lineage: Eukaryota > Metazoa > Arthropoda > Insecta > Trichoptera > Hydropsychidae > Parapsyche > Parapsyche elsis. The sequence goes on from JAGVSN010000032.1 coordinate 1,941,692, forward strand.
AACATGATGACGCCAATGACGATCATCAAAACGAACAGGTAACGTTTCATCGGATATTGCTTATGGCCGATCAACACTCCCAGAATCATCACAGGTATGGGTTTCGCCGACTTTCCAACCACCTGAAAGTATATGAAAAACATACTGTGAACAATAGCTATTGGATTAATAGAGTATTAAATTTCGACAGGTGTTTACTATTGACGAAAGAAGTGTGTCAAGCTTTGATACTCGTTAATATTTCAATATGACTCCTGACGGAAAGACTATAGCTCTTTATGAATAATACTAGAATATTACCCGTTGAAGATTAACAGGTGTTTATTATTGACATACGAGTCGGTGAGTAGGTTAATACTTCTAAGAAAATTTCAATATAATTTCTAACAGACAGACTTAAGCTCTTTATGTAGAGTATACATGTGTACATACATATATCATATCTGTACTATATCAAACTTAAGAAGGCCGAGAAACCGCGTAACTAAAAAAAGGAGGCTGTAATTGTGAGATTAACGACTCATTGGCTCAGACAGGTAGTCCGTGCAGAAGGAGTCAAAATTAGTTAAAACTCTTGGGTATTCTTAAGTTGGATAGAGCCTTATACTTCCAAGTATTTTACATCAACGACTACAAATATAGATTTCGATACATTAAAATCTTTTCAGATATAATTTTGGGCTGGAGTATGTTTATAAATAAAAGTCGGTTTTCGATTTATGTATCTAAAGAATACTGGCGACTCTGCATTGTGCAAAAAATCCCACATTAGAAGAAAAATATCAACTTTTTACACTATCCGACTTATGTAAGACCCTAGTCCTGACAGATTTAGAATCGATCTGCGCAGACTACCCAGGTTTCGACCAACGAGCTTCGTCACCATTTCGGCTTCTCGAAATAAGGCACATTTTAAGTTGGATAGAGGAATAACGAAAAAATATTTCATACAGCACATTTCTTTTTACATTGTAGGTATACTTGGAATCATTCCTGACACGTTAAAACTTTGAATATTAACTATTTCTATTATCAAAGACTGAAACAACAAAACCATTAGAATAAGAAAAATTATCGATTGATGTGCATGCAAAGTTACAATTTTCATGATAAAGGCTGAAGCATACGTGATGTTTTACCAGTATTTCCTCTAAAACCGATTCGTCGCGTAAGCTTGCATCACGTGGAGATGGGTGTTGCGCGTATGTTTCTACGCGATATTCGATATTCTACGCAATTCACGTGTTTGTGACGGCGTCAGAAGACGTGGCGTGTGTACGTATGTTTCTGCCTTAAGGCTGTTTTATGATCCTACGAATACAGTAACAGTAACAATAACCTGTGTGGGATAGTTGACCCATTGAAGCGCCATATTCGAACAGACCATAGCGAGCAAATAAGTCATCGCCGAACTGATATAATAAAACGTGCTAGTATCCTCAGGTGGCTGCTTCGAAGTCATCTAAAAACAACAAAAGGGAAATAATATTAATCTCGAAAAAATACACGCATACCACTTTTACTTGGTGAACATGTGAAAAGACAACAGACCACCATGGCTTTGGCGAAAGCGTAATTGAAAAGACACTGGACTAGAACGAAACATAGGGCACACGTGAACCGTTCGTCGCCATACATTCCTCTCGTAATGGACTCTTGCAGCATCCCGAAATAAAAGTAACAGAAGAAAATGCCCGTGGCATATGTTAAAAATTTCGTATTCATCAACATTTTCGAACGTGCGTTTGAAACACCAGCACAGTTCGCAACCGCCACACGCTGACTGGCTGCGGCTGTCACACGTTGCCTAAAATGTACACCATAACACGACACATAACGGCTATAACCCACAAATGTTATTTCGCATTTTATGTCAACGCGAGTGATATATAAATGTGTTGTATATTTTTGGTGAAATGAACCGTTCAATATAATTAGCTTTCGCTATATAAAATAGCGGAAATGATTTAGTGGGAAAAAAAATATTGAACTAGTGAACACTGCTGCTGTGTGTCGCAACGTGCCATGCGTTTTGTATTGCAGGAATCACGACTCTCGTCATTATACGCAAATGTATAAACATGCGTCACAAACCTTGTGGATACTAAATTTTTTTTATCATACTGTTGGTAGTGCGAAGGTAGGTTGAAAAAGACACGCAGCGGTCGCTTCGGTTATGTTCATTGGTTGAAGGACGGACACCAAGTGAGAGTGTTTTGTGTGGCACTCGGTCGCCGGTACTAGGGTTGCCAACCGTTAGGGAAACTGTGATGCCAACCCCAGCACATTGGTCCACCGAGTACCCAAAATGCTTTTGTACCGAACCTGTAAGCTTATGTTTCCAAATGTATGTAATAATGTCATTTTTCATTGCGAAAAAAAAAAGGTAGGCACTTGTAGGCACTTGCACAATATATGTGGGCTGATGAATTGAGAATAATGTGAGGAGTAAACTGGATGCAGATTCCTCAAGGCAGACAGGAATAGAAGATAGGAGAGGCCTTCATCCAGCAGTGGATGATGAATGGCTGAAAATGATGATGATGATGATGATTCGGATAGTTGACGAAGTCGAATAGTTGAAAACTCTGATATCTACACACCTACTTCGATCGCACCGGACGGGTGCGCTTCCATACAATTCCATACAATTCTATATCCCACCGTAATTTTGCCGGTAGCCGGCACGTGTGACACCAACAGTACTTACCCATATAACAAAACGCTTACTACCCGCCTACTACTACTAAATAATTAATGCATTGTACTTTTATACATTTTTAATAAATTCTCTATAATAAAAACGAATTCCTCGAATATTTCAAGTTTTATTTTAATATTTTAAGTTCGAGAAGATTGCGATACGATGGAGGGTATGGGTGGGTTAATAGTAAAATCAGTGTTTGAGGCTTTTTTCTTTACCCAGAACGGATTCAAGCTGTATGCCGAGTTCAAATATGCCCACTACTCAAGCGAGTGAAATTAATTTTAAGCGAGAGGAGGCAAACGATAGAGGATAGTTTGTTGTCGGCAATTTTATTTTATAGAATTAATAATGACAACAACATTTGTACACTTATAATTCCTATTTACTAAAAAAAGAAGGCATACAACCAATGCGTACTGCCAGTTATGAGGTATGGATGTGAAACGTGGATGCTAAATTCAAGAATGTTACGTATGTAAGATTCAGTGCACACAGAGAAGCATGGAAAGTTATTTGCTCGGTATAACAAGAAAAGATCGTAAGATGAAAACATTACAAAAAACAAACAACACAAACAAAGGCAATGAAGTCAAAATATCGGTCGAGAATTATTAACATTGATAGTGAGATGCGCGTGAGTTTGTCTACCATTCGTCCTCGCTGTGATAAATTATGTGAATTTCATCAGAATCAGGTCTCCCATTAATGACAGATATTATACATATGTAAATAATATGTATGTACAAGAACGTACATAGAAGGAGGATTATGTTAAGAAAATAATAACTGTAAAAATTATTGTTATAAAAATTGTTACTCAATGTTATAATAGTTTTCTAAGCTCGCAATTTTTATCAATAAAATTTGATATATCTTCATTGTTTGTATGTTCGTTTTTTTTTTTTTAATTTTAAGAAGCTTGTGCAAGTGTGTCGCAATGGTGGACATCTGAAAATTTGAACTGAAATAATTAAAAAATACAATTTTTCCAAAAAAAGTGTGAAAAACGATAATAAATAATACAAAAAATATAATTTGAGAACCATTGGTATGAAAAAAATATTTTATAAAGCCTCTAAAATATCCCTGATGCAATATTTCATATGTATCTAAATTTCATCAAAAGTGAAAATATATTATTTGAAAAAAGGTTTTGGAATCCCGGGTGAAAAATTTTATTTGAGAATGGCTGGTTTTTTTGGCAACAGATTGGGGAAGATTTTTCATCATCAATGATAATATGTAAAATCATTATTTATTGAGAAAATAATTTTTTTGTCTAGCGTTTTAAATTTTTATGAAGGAAGGTAATCTTGATTTTCAAATCAAGTTTAAGCCATGTTCAGATTTTATCTCGTAAAGTTGCTTACCCTGATCAAACGGTCCAAATCCTCAAATAATTTATTGAAGAAACAAAATTTAAAAAAAATCAAAATCCCTGAAATTATAGTATTTTCAAGTTGGTAAAGATGAAATGGATATGTTTCTGTAGAAAAATTTGAGAAGCACTGGTTCGAAAGATTCATCTAATGGTTTTTCATCTTATACAATGCCGAGGATATGTGTTTCACGGATTTATAGTTTTTTTTTGTCACAAGAGGTTAAAAATATTTTATTTTTCATCGTATGGAAATTGAAAAATGTCAAAATTAATTCCGAGTTCAAAAAGTTACAAAATGTTAACATTTGATTGGTGTCCAATTCTAATCAAAGGTGCAATGGAAAAAAGTAAAAAGCACGTTGGTGAAAAAAGTACGTGCAAAGTGAGAAAAAGTAGCGAAAAGTGGGAGTCAAAAATTCATCTCATCACTAGTCGTTGACTTGTCGAGTCGGTCTGTTGTCTAAATCGCTCTTTCTCTTATCCAGTCGAATATTCAGGTGAGATTAAATTTTTTTGAATATTAAGTTAAATGTGTCGATAATTATATCCCACATGGTTTTTGTTTTGTGATTGAGACGATAATTCATCGTCTTTTTTTTTTCGCGCCAAAATTCAACCACGTGTAATTTTGTCCTTGGTATGATTTTTATACATTGTAATCGAGTTAATATTGAAGAAATGTGTATTAATTGCTAAGATTTTAACATAAATTTAATGATAATCGTGTTGAAGTTCCATGGCAACGAAGCAACCGCGAGATGCTGCGTTGCGGGACAAGTGAGTGCGCCGCCATCTTTTTCTATCGTTTTAGTGCAAAACTTGTGTTACATTCCGTATCACTGAAATTCATTTAAAGATTCGATGATGGTGAGAATATTACAATTATTTAACAATTATTATTAACAATTAGGCAATTATTAGGCAATTATTTAACGTGTCGTTTTGCGATCACGTTGTTTAAACGAGTGAGCCTTTTCCGGTTTGCGTGCCAATAAATTAAAAATTCATATTACCACCGAGGTTGGAGCTCGTCACCCCCTAATTAATTAATTAGGGGGTAAATTAATGCATTTAAAAAAATGAGCTGAAATTAATGAACTAGTCACCGATTTACTTCTACGCAATTTATATACATATATGTATATATTATTTTTGTTAGTCGTAATAATGCAAATGTACACACATTTTGTTTATAGATTGATTGATCATCGTATCGTATCGGGCGTTTCAATTATTGTTATCTCAATCTTGTCAGTATTTTTAAAACGCAAAAATGATTTTCACGCCAAATTCATAACCGATCCAAATTTACATACATGGTCAACTTTTTGTAAATGGCATGGTCAACAACAGAATTTATAACCCGACATATGTTGTATGTTGGACCGTTAAAACGCATTGTCGAAATCGATATTACATATATACACAAATAATAAAAATTTCTTTGCTTTCATTGAAAATTTAAATTGCTATTTTTTCCCCGAATCTATATTAACCGATAATAAACGCGCGTTGATCGTCAACGGGCTATATATATACATATGTATGTACTAATATTGTGCAAAGAGCCGTCTGTTGGTTCGTTCGACGACACACTTGTTTCATTGAAAGTTTCAATTGATGATTTTTTTTTGTATTCGTTTATTATGAATTTGACACCCAATGTGATATTTTTTCACAGTATTAATGGATCAAGTCACAATTTTGAATAATAAATTTCTGTTTTTATACCAATGAGCACCTAGTCCAAACACATATCTACACTGTGTGCTAATAACAGAAGTCTTTCTTTAAAAATAATTTTCGAGTTGCTGTAGGTACATCAGTTTAAATTACTTCGCCTAAATACCTCTGTATCTACTTGTATGTTGGTGAAATTAAGCCATTATTATTCTGAACCCCCCTCATATGTCAATAATAAACACCAGTTGATTGTCAACGGGCAATACCCAAGCATGTTGTTATTTCATAATGAAACCTTTTACTTTAACTACTACATACTAACTTATTATTACTGTTAATATATACGACGTGACCGACTTTCAAATAAAGTTGAATATCCCTGATCTTAAGCCACCCACATGACCAACCGCGACCATTATGGCGCGGCCGGCGTCGCGACGCTTCGCAGGTGATAAACAAAATCACGTTTCTTGGAGCGTTTGCATATAATAACAAAAAAAAACTACCAATAAGGACCCTGTCCAGACCGCTTTTGTGCAAAGCACACACACGTACGCATTCAAAACTCAACAAAAATGTGAAAAAGAAGTTCGTTCGATCGTGTGATTTATTGAGTAATATTCTCTCGCACCCGGTTTAAAATTCTGGTAAGGCTCAAATAATTTAAACATCGAGTGCAATATATCGTTAGTTGTCTTTATTTTGGTTTATTGGTCAATTCAAACACTTCGTACGATTAGATCGCGGTGATTAGATTAGATGGCTTTCGCGCCAAAACTTAACCTGCACACATGAAATTTCGTACATTGTTCAGTTTTTTAAGTGTGAAAAGCTAGCTAAAACTACATTGGTATCAATTCTAATAGTTCATTTTGGATACCTTTTATCTGCATACCGTAAGCAGTGTTCACTTTGCACGTTGAGGAGTAGTTTTGCCAACGGATTAAAAACGTTATTACCATTGTAACCGAGTGTATAAAATTCATTGTTTATTTACGCGTTAAATATACTCGTGAATCCCCCGATATGAATTTTGATTCCTATAACCAATTTATTGTTGAATTAATACATCAAATTTTTGTATACCGTCTACTCAAATGAATGATTTATTTATCTATGTTTATTAATCAGAAGTAATTGGTTGTTTCCTACCTGAAATTTGTTGCTGAATTAGAATATATAAATATTTTTTGCATGTACTACTTTTTTTAATGTATTTTCCATCTGCATTCCCGCAACACTCGTTTTATATACAACAGGCGTTTCAAGGTAACTCAAAAAAATGATGCAAAATACCTTTTAAAACCTATATATGTACATACGTACATACCTTTCCAAATCCATTTTAAGATGTACATATGCAGCTTCACATATTTAAAGCTAGATATGTAGTTCTGAAATGTTGCTAATATTAGCTAGTTCATTTTCAACTCATTTGATAACAGATCGCATACCGTTGCATTATACCAATACATATCTATGTATCTGTTACGGTCAAAGTGCAGCATACGCTATAGTTCCTACACATTGGGGTGGAGCGAATTTTTTTTTTTGAAAATCAAAATATTTAGGATTGAGATAGTTGCTCCATGGCTATACAAAACAAACGGTATAATTATTACTTTTTTTTCGATATTTTTATTCTTTATACTGCCCCAAAGGGGTCAAAAATTATAAAAAAATATGATTTTAGCTAAAAGTGGAAGGTCTATGTGCCGTATTAAAACGCAAATAAAATACATTTCTTGTCGTTTATTTGGTTTAAGACAATGCAAATAAGCAGCACACGCGTTTAAATTACTAATTAAGAGCAAAAAACATAGAAAAAGTCATACCAGAATCCCACAAGAAAAAATTAAAAATAACCTACATAGATACTAAGGGTAATAATTTTTTTTTTGTTAAAAATAGACATTATTTTTCGTGATTAGAGTGTCGTTTTTATGAAACCATCTCAACTTAAGGGTTCACAAACGGTAGCAGAGACTTCTGTCACTATTTTCACTGTGTACATAGTTTGAGTGTGGCAAGGAAAAATCTTTTTTTGAGGTAAAATGACTATTTATTACTTTTTGATCGGCAATAGCTTGTATCTTTATCTATGAATTTGTTGTGAGGAGACTCTATTACCTCTTCCTAATTTATAATATTGCCACAATATGCGTCATTTCCAAACCCAAGCGTTTCGATTTTCAAAAAAAAATAATTTCGCTCCACCTACATACATACATACTAACCATGGGAAGATTTTATATTTTTTCCCAATATTCAAACAGCTTACTAAACATTAATATTTTTAAGAGATATTTTGCAGTTACGATGGGTATGTGATAGAGCACTAATCCCGCACCCAAGCTTTTTGATATTACGAAAAAAAAATTTCTTCATACAAGATCGCTCCACATCCTCCTTCCCGCTCCTCATACTGTTTTCGATTTATGACGCAACCTATGCGGTTATTTATAAAGAAAGTGATTAGTTTAGCGGAAACGTTATATAGAAAATAAAAAAAGTATTACAATAAAATTTTCATCTGTGACTTTTTTTAATGACGTTGATAAAAGTATGACGTATGGATGTAAAACGTGGATGTTAAATTCGAGATCCAGTGCACACAGAGAAGATACTGAATGTAAAAAGAAAAAAATGAAACTAAAGTGGAGCGCTTTTGGAAGAATGAACATTGTTTTTAAATCCAACATCCCGCTATGCTTAAAAAGAAGGCACACGACCAGTTGTGACGCATAGATGTGAAACGTGGATGCTGAATTCAAGAATGTTACGTAAGATCCAGTGCACACAGAGAACCATGGAAAAATGTATGCACGGTTATAATAATAGATCGTAAGCGGAATACACGGGTAAGAAGCATGACCAAAGTGGCAACTATGTATGTATAGCGGAACGTGTGAAAAAGTTGAAGTGGACACATAGCGAGAAGAATGGATGGCAGATGAAGGCGAGAAATACTGGAATGGTGTTCGAGAGGATGTGAAAGAAAGCAAGGTGGACCGAGTGGACGATGGGCTGATGAATTGAGAAAAATGTGTGAAGTCAAGTGGGTGCAGATTGCTCAAGACAAACAGGAATGGAACAGGACTGGAGAGGCCTTCATCCAGAAGTGGATGGTCAACAGTTGAAAATTATCATACGGAATTTCATTATATAAAGCGTCTTTTTGTATTCTCTTTCAATCATCAGTAATCATTCCTTTGTCAAAAACCGCCATATGATTCGAAAGAGAACGTCCTATGGACTTTTGGCACCGCACCGTAGCGTTATTAAATCGCCGCGTTATTTATTAATGCTACTGTACATATTCACTTTGTGGAATATTTTAATGAACGTATCGTTAATTTTTTACAGATACCCTTTGCAAAATGGATTCCTATTCGATGCCTGAACTGAGTGATTTGCAGCGGAGGACCGGACGAAGTTTAAAGCAGATGTACGGAGAGAGAGTCTTGGGTCCACCACCGAATTGGTGCCGTGCAGCACCGGTACGCGGTAGTGAAGTTTTTGTTTCGAACATACCCACAGGTATATTCGAGGACAAGTTATTCCCCGTGTTGCAAAAGGCAGGATTCTTGTATACGCTCCGATTAAAGATGCATTTTTCGGGACACAATCGAGGCTACGCCTTTGCGTCGTATTCGTCACCTCAGGATGCCAAATCGGCCATAATGCAACTAAACGGATTTATGATACTCCCTGGCCATCATCTGGTTGTGGTGTTATCATACGATAACCGGAAAGTAGTATTGTGCGGATTACCCGCTCAATACACCTCACAGCATATATTCGATGTGTTAACTTACACCGTGTGTGGTTTCAACAAGGTGACCTGCTATAATATGGCGAAATATGCGAAAGCCATTGTGACTTTCGACAGCCACCGGGATGCAGCAAACGCTAGAAGAGTCCTGATACCGCAATGCAGGGAAATCTTTCAATCTGAAGAAGTGTTCGTCGAATGGGCTAATCCCAAACATCGCAGACATCCCAGACGTATGTATACCATAGTTTCACTATCATTGTACTTTAGACAAGCCAATCTATATCGTCTTCAGCCGTTCACTATCCACTGCTGGATGAAGGCCTCTCCAACCTTCTTCCATTCCTGTCTGTCTTGAGCAATCTGCACCCACCTGACTTCATACATCCTTCTCAATTAATCAGCCCATCGTCCACTCGGTCTACCTTGCTTTCTTTCACATCCTCTCAGATACCATTCCAGTATTTTTGGCGTCCGTTTGCCATCCATCCATCTTCTCGCTATGTGTCCAATTCAACGTTTTCACACGTTTCGCTATATCTGCCACTTTGGTCATGCTTCTTACCCATGTATTCCTCTTACGATTTTTTCTTGCTATACCAAGCATACACCTTTCCTGTGTGCACTGGATCTTATGTAACATTATTGAATTCAGCATCCACGTTTCACATCCATACGTCGTATGCCTTATTTTTTAAGCACCAATCTACATATGTACGTATATAACAACTTGAAACGTCTAACGTGGCCTTTGGGGTATGAGGTTGACTACCCCTAATATCCTTTTGTTCCACTATTCAAGTAAATACGGTAAATTTTTCAATTTGGTTGATATCGTATAAAATTAGACGTCGCGACTTCGTGGTCTGATCCCCATTGCATTTTATTTATTTATCATAGATACGTTTTAGGCTAACGCCTATTGTCGTCCAAAGAAATCAACAAGACATTCAAAAACGGTGTTTTTAAAACAATTTTTATATAATCCATAATACTATGCTGCGACTTCCAAATGTGTCAATTTTGCAATATTTTCCTGGTTTGGCCCTTTGCATGAAAAATATTCTTGGCCACTGAACTACATACATAGATAAATGATTCATGCATTATTATTTTTAAAATGTTTCACACCAGAGAAGAGGCAGATTCAAGAGGTCCTAAAAGTTGCCTCTTATGGATGTCATCAAAAATTTCATCGATTTTGAGTGTCGGTTTCTAAAATAAAACGTTTTTGTAAAGCTGCTGTTCACGATCGATTTGTAAAATTGTCCCAGTCAGAGAAAAATAACGAAATCCGTTGTTTCAATCAATTGGTGAATGATCAAAAAATTATTAAATTTTAATTATTTTCACTAAATTTTATGAACGATTTGCTTTAAGTGTCCCAGTTTGAGAGAAAAATAATACGATCTGTCTATATAAAATGTCCTCCTGTCCGAGGGATTTCGTTATATGTACATACATCTGTGATCGGGAACCTTTTTCTAACCAAGAGCCAAATCAAGGAATAACTTACAAAATTAGCAAGTTTGGGAACCGCAAAATATTATTTTCGAATTATATATTTAAAATAAAAATAAATGGTACCTACTCATTTGTGGACTGGAGAGTTGTATGAAAATAGTTATCTTCGTGATATTTATTAGTGGTAGACAATTTATTGCTAAAAAACATTATAAAGTTTAATCTTGTAAACGATTTTAAAACTTTTTAAGGTCATGAAGGTTATATGAATAGCAGGAAAGGGAAAAATTAGGATAGATTCATCTTGATTTTGTGAAATTTATGTTTCAAGCACCCTTTTCGGAATATTTATTTTATTTCACATAAATGTTGGATGACAATGGAGCCACAGGTTTTCATAGAAATAGCAACATGCGGCTCCAGAGCCGCAGGTTCCCGAGCCCTGTTATACACCAATCAAAAGAATACGATTTGCTTAATTTTGTGTATAAAATTTTTCATGTGAAATGGCGAAGTGGGAAACAAGGTTTAAATTCAACGATACAAACTTTATTTTAAAACATGTATGTACATATATGTATGTAGTATACCCATAATATGTACAATTAAACAGGCATATCAACCGCTTTCGATTGGTGTATAACCAAATCCTCCAACCCCCATCCTTCGGAAAGGAGAGCATTTATATGATGTCAACTCTCATGGCTCCACTCTGTATTATGTTATTATGAACTCCGTTATGCCTAATAAAAATTTCTTCGACTTTTTTTCAGATGGGTAAATAAATGACATAAGCGGCAGGCAGAAAATAATATAAATTGGTATTTACTTATGTAATGTTATGTTTCAAGAACTTTATATGAAAAATCTACATTTTATTTCATATGGCACTGTGCTGTAGTTAATAATATACATACTACATATTTTCACTGCCAAAAGTATATGTAAGCACTTGTTATGAAAGTACATATTTATCATACATACTAGATGGTGTATGTATGTATGTATAATGTATATGCATGTTAAGCTGAAAATTGTCAAGTGCAACATTTTGACTTTAAAGCGAAGTTTCAAACAATTTGCTGGATATTTCTTACCACCCAACTGTTTTCCATGTGCAGACACATTGTTTAACGTTTATGAAACTGTTTTGAACGTGTTGGCACTTCAATGTGTACACTTACAGCATCTGTCTATTTTAAGTTTTACAATTTGTTACATTAAACCATTCCTCATTTTCTAAAAATGATTTTTAATTATGTATCATACCTTTGTACCTAACCTGTAAGCTAGTGTTTTTAAATGTATGTAATAATTAATATTTTTCATTACCAAAAAGATATGTAGGCACTTGTTACGAAAGTCCGTATTTATCATACAATGGTGTGAAAATATGTATGTATGTGCATGCATGCATGTTAAGCTGGGTATAAGACAGAAGCAGAACGTGTCAAGGTGCAACATTTTGACTTTAAAGCGAATTTTCAAACTATTTGCTGAATATTTCTTACCACTCAACTGTTTTCTATGTGTAGACACATTGTTTCACGTTTATGAAACTGTTTTTTTACAACGTGTTGGCACTTCAAAGTGTACACTTACAGCATCTGTCTATTTTAAGTTTTATTTTTTATTTTAAGTTTTACAATTTATTACATTAAACCATTCCTCATTTTAAAAAATGATTTTTAATTATGTATCATACCTTTGTACCTAACCTGTAAGCTAGTGTTTTTTAAATGTATGTAATAATTAATATTTTCATTACCAAAAGATATGTAGGCACTTGTTACGAAAGTCCGTATTTATCATACAATGGTGTGAAAATATGTATGTATGTGCATGCATGCATGTTAAGCTGGGTATAAGACAGAAGCAGAACGTGTCAAGGTGCAACATTTTGACTTTAAAGCGAATTTTCAAACTATTTGCTGAATATTTCTTACCACTCAACTGTTTTCTATGTGTAGACACATTGTTTCACGTTTATGAAACTGTTTTTACAACGTGTTGGCACTTCAAAGTGTACACTTACAGCATCTGTCTATTTTAAGTTTTTTTTTTTATTTTAAGTTTTACAATTTATTACATTAAACCATTCCTCATTTTCTAAAATGATTTTTTAATTATGTATCATACCTTTGTACCTAACCTGTAAGCTAGTGTTTTTAAATGTATGTAATAATTAATATTTTTCATTACCAAAAAAAGATATGTAGGCACTTGTTACGAAAGTCCATATTTATCATACAATGGTGTGAAAATATGTATGTATGTGCATGCATGCATGTTAAGCTGGGTATAAGACAGAAGCAGAACGTGTCAAGGTGCAACATTTTGACTTTAAAGCGAATTTTCAAACTATTTGCTGAATATTTCTTACCACTCAACTGTTTTCTATGTGTAGACACATTGTTTCACGTTTATGAAACTGTTTTTACAACGTGTTGGCACTTCAAAGTGTACACTTACAGCATCTGTCTATTTTAAGTTTTATTTTTTTATTTTAAGTTTTACAATTTATTACATTAAACCATTCCTCATTTTCTAAAAATGATTTTTAATTATGTATCATACCTTTGTACCTAACCTGTAAGCTAGTGTTTTTAAATGTATTTAATAATTAATATTTTTCATTACCAAAAAGATATGTAGGCACTTGTTACGAAAGTCCATATTTATCATACAATGGTGTGAAAATATGTATGTATGTGCATGCATGCATGTTAAGCTGGGTATAAGACAGAAGCAGAACGTGTCAAGGTGCAACATTTTGACTTTAAAGCGAATTTTCAAACTATTTGCTGAATATTTCTTACCACTCAACTGTTTTCTATGTGTAGACACATTGTTTCACGTTTATGAAACTGTTTTTACAACGTGTTGGCACTTCAAAGTGTACACTTACAGCATCTGTCTATTTTAAGTTTTATTTTTATTTTAAGTTTTACAATTTATTACATTAAACCATTCCTCATTTTCTAAAAATGATTTTTAATTATGTATCATACCTTTGTACCTAACCTGTAAGCTAGTGTTTTTAAATGTATGTAATAATTAATATTTTTCATTACCAAAAAGATATGTAGGCACTTGTTACGAAAGTCCATATTTATCATACAATGGTGTGAAAATATGTATGTATGTGCATACATGCATGTTAAGCTGAGTATAAGACAGAAACAGAACGTGTCAATGTGCAACATTTTGACTTTAAAGCGAATTTTCAAACTATTTGCTGAATATTTCTTACCACTCAACTGTTTTCTATGTGTAGACACATTGTTTCACGTTTATGAAACTGTTTTTACAACGTGTTGGCACTTCAAAGTGTACACTTACAGCATCTGTCTATTTTAAGTTTTACAATTTATTACATTAAACCATTCCTCATTTTCTAAAAATGATTTTTAATTATTTATCATACCTTTGTACCTAACCTGTACGGCAGTTTTAAATTTGTAATTAATGCATTCTACTCTAATACATTTTTAATAAATTCTATATAATAAAAACAAATTCCTTGAATATTTTGAACATGTACACGGGGAGTGTGAGTTTAGTTACTACTGATAGTCTAATTAATAAATAGATAATAATAATTAGAGTAAGATTAAAAGTGTAAGAATTGGAGTACATAGCCTATGAAGGCTGTTGCTATAGATAAGAAAAATATTATAACTCCTATCAATCATGTTTGAGTGAGTAAAAAGGATTCATAGTAGATGTTTCGACTACATATGTATGTATTAATAATATCTAAAATGTCGTATACATATTTTTCCATGTCGCACGACGCAAGTTGCAACAATGTGAAAAGCAATGTGCGTAGATAAGTATATTGTAATAGTATATCGCCGTTTATTATTAATTTGTTACGGGAAGAAAACCAAAAATGCTAAAAAAACTTCGAAAACAAGAGTTAAAGGACTACTTCCAAATGAAAAAAATTGTTTAAGAATTATATTTTTTTGAAAGTCATTGTACCAAATTGCACATTAATTTATGAGACAGTTTTGGAGGAAAAAATTCTAAAAAAAAAAGTTAAAATGAGGTGACTTCTAAAGGGAAGTACCACTTCCGGTAGACGAAAATTTTTGAAAACCATAATTGTCAACCGTTCAACATCCACTGCTGGATGAAGGCCTCAACAATTGTCTTCCATTCCTGTCTGTCTTGAGCATCTTCATCCAGTTGACTCAACACATTCTTCTCAATTCATCAGCCCATCTTCCACTCGGTCTACCTTGCTTTCTTTCACATCCTCTCGGGTACCATTCCAGTATCTCTCACGTTTATCTGCCATCCATTCTTCTCGCTATGTGCCCAGCCCATTGCCACTTCAACTTTTTCACTTTGTTATTATCAAACTTATATGTACATATATTATATAAAATTTCAAGTGTGATAGGACAAACGATTCTACACACATCCGCCTAGCACAAATACAGACATTTGAGATATATCCCAAAAATCATGAAAAAGCGGTAAGTGGACGATACCTGATCCAAATCCGTCAAAATTTTTTTCAGATCACAATACTTTATCATACGTATCTACAGTAGAACCTCGATTATCGGAATTGCGGATTGTGACAATGCACCGTCGCATCTGTCAATAGAATGCTTAAATCAGATTGATGAAATGTTTGTGGTAAAATTTCTTCCACCAAATGTCACGTATTTAATACTGATGGTGAGGTGGTAATAGAAACATTAATCGCTTATATCGAAAACAGATCCTTCGAAGACTATTGTTAGCAGACGAAAATAATGAAGAATCAATTATTTATCAGTTTCTACAAAAAGATAAATTTAAAGGACTGTTGATAAATGGCAGCAGAGAGTTGGGATTCTGTACATGTGTCAACATTAAAAAAAATCATGGAACAAACTTTTGAAAAGACCGTTAGTGAGTTCCAGTAATGCAGATCTCGTTGATTCGGTTAATATAGAAGACATCACGAATATAATAGCACAAATTTCACAAGTGGTTAAATTGTGATGCGAACGATCCTGGATTCCAAATTTTCAATGATGAGGAAATATTTAAGGAAATATCTGACACAACTTTAGAAGAACAAGATCAAGAAGACAATGAGGAGATTGCCGACGAGTAGGAAAATATTGGTATTAAACATTCTGAAGCTTTTCAGTGTTTAGATGTCACCATGAAGTGGTATGAGAAACAGGAAGAATGTAACTCAAGACAACTTATATGTATGTCTGAAAAGTAGGTATGTATACGTGATTTGGCGACTTCTAAAGGGAAAGCTAATTTAAAGCAAAAATCAATTATTGATTTTTGTAATTGTCAATAATTTTAAATTAAAGTTTTATATCTACATATGTATGCATGTACATACATACATGTATGTGTACATATTTCAATAAAAATATTCACGATAATATGTAGATATATTTTTCTTTCTCCTCTTGATTATAATTTTTTTTATTTTTTTTTCGATTATCCGGATTTTCGGTTATCATGCTTCTTACCCATGTATTCCTCTTACGATTTTTTCTTGTTATACCGAGCATACATATTTCCATGCTTCTCTGTGTGCACTGGATCTTACGTAACATTCTTGAATTCAGCAACTTGTTATTACAGTTGATTTATACGACGTGACGTACTTTCAAATAAAGTTATATATCCCTGATCTAAGCCACCACGTGACCAACCGTCGCGTCGCGACGTTTCGCAGGTGAAAAAAAAAGCACGTTTCTTGGCACGTTTGCAAATACATTATTTCATTATGTAATAATAAAACAACCTACCAATAAACAGCACGTCGTACATACAAAACTTAACACGAATCAGAGTTCGAAATGAAAATTTTCACGATTGGTAGCGCTCGACAATTTTCAAAACATATCAAACGCCTTTGATTTTTTTTTTTTTTTTTAATTATATGTACTGTATTTACATACATACATATATTTTTAGCTGTTTCAGAATTTTGAATATCATATTTGAAATCTATGTACATTCACAAAATATGTAATTATGAATTTTAAAATACCATCCATCAAAATTGTTAATACTTCAGGAATCTAATTACATAATTTTTGATTTTCTTTCGTATTGCCATTGAGAAACACACCATGATTCTGACAGTCGTATATTTTTATCAGAATCGATGCCTAAATTTTAACTAATCTACAAGAAAGACACCCTAAACCTTTATTTTCTACAATTAACCATTCATTGATATTTTAAAATGATCAAATTGAGTCCTGCATGGTGGTAAATCTACAGGATTATCGATTTGAATTTCTGTGACAAAACATTGTTGTGTAGCTTTTTTTTGAGTTTTTCTGATGATCTAATTTAGCTCTTTTATTTTCTTTTACTGGTTGTTTTTTCACTTGGTGAGATTTTATACTCTTTCTTTTGGTAAATTAAAAATATTTATGTAATAAAAAACAAACTCACCAGACCACAGCCACTTAATAAAGCTTTATCCTTCAACGAATACGAAATGTGAACAATACAAAATGAATTATATAAAATGTACGTATAAAAAACTAATTAATTACGTAACATATGTATGTATGTATGTGCACAGATACCAATATACATACATGAATTTATGGGTGTAGATATTAGGCTATTTGTATTATTATTATAGAAACTATAATACACTCAAACCTCTTTTGTTCGACTTTTTTTTGTGCAATTTCAAAGTTATGCGGTTTTTTTTAAAATGCAATTTTTTTCAAACGTACATATGTACATATTTAATAACGTAATTAACAGCCCGTTGTTCACATCATGTACGTGCAAAATCCAATGTTTCACCTGTTTATTACAATGTGACCGGGGGAAATAAAAAATTCATCGCTAGTAACGGATGGCTGAGCTGATTTTAAAAAAGGAATGCATTTCATAATTTGAAGATTCGTGGGGATGCTGCGTCAGCAGATCAAGAAGCAGTCAAAAAGTTTCCTGAGACACTAGCCAAAATTATTGAAGATGGTGGATATAGTCCCGAACAAGTGTTCAACGCAGACGAAACAGGAGTGTTTTGGAATAAATGCCTGATCGAACTTACATTGCGAAGTCTGAAAAAAAAGCAAGTAAGGCCCGTAACGCACTTGGCTGCCTGGCTGCGCAGCCATGGCCGCGGCGGCCACAACGATGTTAGAAAATATATGTGGCTGCCTGTTTGACAACGCACTGAGGAAGCCAGGAAACTCTGGCTGCGCGGCCACAGGTACCGGCTCCGATACGCAGCAGCCAGACAGGCAGCCACTGGCCACCAGTGGCTGCCTGTCTGGCCAACACGAGATGTATTTAACAAAGCAAATGTATGTGGCTGCCTGTGCGATGCACGCACTAGCAGCCTGGCTGATCGGCAGCCAGTCAATTCACGTTTGCCATTTCAGATTTTCAGCCGCTTCGGCTGAAAATCTGAATAAACAATTCCAATTCCATTATAAATTTTATACTAAATTCAACGAATAAGATAAAAATATTAAAAAAAAAATCTCGCTAATGTTGCGCGTTGGAAATAATGTATATAAAACTATTTTCCACGAATTATTTGCATCTACATATGTACATACAGTACAAAAGGATCCGAGATCAGAGATTACGAACCAAATATTGCATTGAAAATATTTTATATCTACAATGTTATCGCTGACCATTTGTGAGTGTGTTCTCATCGTTCTGGCTGCCCCTTTGGCTGCTTGAACTGGGTGCACGTTTTTCTGGCCGCCGCGGCCATGGCTGCGCAGCCAGGCAGCCAAGTGCGTTACGGGCCTAAAGATCGAGTAACATTGTTACTTTGTAGTAATGCACCGGGAGATCGAGTTTCAACGTGGGCTCAAAAATTGTTTTTCAGGGTATGAGGAACTGCATAAACAATCAGTCATCATTAGTCATCGGTATATTTTATATAGCTGTTTCAAAGTTATGCGGTTTTTCAAATCCATGGAACGCATCCTCATTTTTTCTATGTAAGTCATAGCTTTTTTTGTGCGATTTTCCGCAGAACGCATCTACCGCACAAAAAAAGGTTTAAGTGTACATGCATAACATTTAAACGGTTTATTTTTTTTTATTTGAATAATAAATTGTTAGTCACTATTTAGTTAGTCACGTGTAAGTAGTAATTATAAATTAACACAATTTTAAAAATGTTGCCAGAAAAGTGTTTGTTTTAGCTATAAAATCATCGAATTTAATGCATTATATTTACCTAGGACAAGGGTTAAAACGAAATATACAATGTAATTTATAGATATATTTTGCTTTTGCCATTTTTCTTGTACCTAAATTGAAAACGAAACTCTTTAAAGCGACTTTTGCCCACGATCTTTCGAAAGAAACCAGTTAAAACCGTTGAAAATCTATTCCCTAGATCTGTCGGTAACTTTGTACGATTCTCCGACAAAACTTTTTATTTTATTGGCTAAATACGACTTCGAAAATTTCATTATTATACTTTTACTTTCTTCGAAGTGGCATAATCCAAAACATATGTTTTCCTTTTTACACATTTAAAGCAACTTCATATCGTACAATTTACTTTAGTTGTGTTTCGAACTAGTACTATTCAACATCTCGTACAGCAGACAAGGAATAATTACAAAGTGTTTGTGAGAGCGGAAGTGATTTTTTTAATTTTTTCATTGTTTACTTTTGTTTGTTTTGCATAGAAAATCAAGTTGCAGAATAGAATAAAATCTCTTAAGGGTAAAAAAAACTATCGATAAAAAATAAAAAGGGAATTTGATTTTGGAAATTTAGACAGGTTTAAAAAAAGTACTAAAACTTTGAATATATTATATAACACATTAACTTACCGTGATTACTCGACAGCCACTGAAAGAGTGTTTTTAAATTCGCTCCAGTATGAGTTTTGATCTATTTAATGCGTTGATATTTTTAAAATTAAAATAACATTTTTCGTGTTAATGAATTTCAATTTCTCCCTCGCACTCATACGCGCCAACGTTTTAGCGGATGTTTGTTTTAATTCGATTAAAATTTACGTACCGCTCGAATTATTACGTTTAGATCAAATAAAATAATATTGAAATAGAAAACCAATCCCTATAAACGTGTTGAAATAAAAAAAACTGGCCAAATGAACCCATAATAGCACGGGTAAAAGTTGTGTAAAAAAATATGTATTTTTGACTTTAGGAATTTGCTAGAAAATTAATTGCAAAATATAATTGCACTTTTAATTTTTGATTCGTGCATTTTTGAAAATTTTATTTATTTTTTAATCTTGATTTTTAGCGTGATGTAAAGAAAAAAATGTTGCTATATGGGGGCGGAGACACATATTTTTAACTCTGGGTGGGCACCCTTTGACCCCTGGCAAGCACTGATTTCAGTCCCAGTCCGCCACTGCCCAGAGGTTCGTCCGGTCGTGTGGTTGATTAAGTGATCTTCTCTCGACATCCGATATAAAATTCTGGTAAGGTTAAAATAATTTGAATATCAAGTGCAATGTATGTATCGTTATAGTTGTTTTTATTTTGGTGTATTGGTTAATTCAAACACGTCGTACGATTAGATCGCGGTGATGGCTTTCGCGACAAAACTGAACCTGCATACATGCAATTTCGTTCCTTGTTTAGTTTAAGTGTGATTCAGGTTGAAAAGCTAGTTAGAAAACTATGTATTATATGTACATTGGTATCAATTCTAACAGTTTAATTTTGGTAACTTTTATCTGCATACCGTAAGCCGCGTTCACTTTGCACGTTGAGTAGTTTTGCCGACGAATTAAAAACGTTTTTGCCATTGTAATCGAGTGTATAAAATTCGTGTATAAAATTCATACTCGTGAATCTCCCGATATGAATTTCGATTCCTATAATCAAATGTTGAAACATCAAATTTTTGTATACCGTCTACTCAAATGAATAATTTATTTATCTATGTTTATTAATCGGAAGTAATTAGTTGTTTCATACGTGAAATTTGTTGCTGAATTATATAAATATTTTTTGCGTGTACTGTTTTTTAAATGTATTTTTCATATCCATTCCCGCAACGGTTGTTTTTTTTATATAACAGGCGTTACTCAAAATACGATGCAAAATACATTTTAAAACCTATAAATGTACCTTTCCAAATCCATTTAAAGATGTATGTATCTAGCTTCACCTACATATTTAAAACTACGTAGATATATCTTTCTGAAATGTTGCTGATAAACTAGCCAATGAGCCGAGTTAAAAATGTGCCGTATATATATTTATTGAGTTTTATTACTCGTCTGAATATCAAAATTGTAATGAATCGTTAGGAATGTGTTCTAACTTTTATACCCATACAAATGTAGCACGACATGTCTTTATATTGTACTAGCTGACCCGGCATTAGGGGCTCCAAATAATCGTCATTATCAACTAAACGAATATCGAATAAAAAAAATTTAGATAATCGAATATTCGATTATATTCGAACGGTTTAAAAGTATCAAAAACAGTAAAAAAAAAAAAAAAAAAATAGAAAAATTAATCAACAAAACAAACATTAACACGAAAAAAATTATTTTAATTTTAAAAATATCAGCGCATTAAATAGTTCAAAACTCATACTTGAGCGAACTTTTGTTTAAATGATCCTGCTGTAGGCCACTTTTGTTTAAATGTGCCTGCTGTAGCCACTCTTTCAGTGGCTGTCGACGTTGGTTTAATTACAATTAATGAGTTATATAGTATATCCAATGTTTTAGTTCTTTTTTTAAAGCTGTCTAAATTTCTAAAATCAAATTTCAGTTTTTCATTGTTATCTTTGCCGATATAGTTTTGTTTACTCTTAAGAGATCTTATTGTATTCTGCAACTCTTGCTGTAAACTTATAGATGAATCTGTTACATCCTCCACGTCTTCTGAACCCTCAGAGGAATTATAATTGATCTCAACGGAAAACACATTTGGGTGTACTCTTTCAATAATCTATTGCCCCAAAGAAATTGCTGAATTGCAAAAGGTACTTTGGATTTGAGAATACCATATAGGCATACATACATACATATATGGAATTTTGCAAGTGCAATTCCTGGAATTCGTTTTGAGAGGGGCATGCGTTGACTCATATTCAAAGTCGCAACGAATTTAAAAATGAAACGTAGAAAGTTCGTGATCATTGTAACAAAACAAAGCCTTGCAAGAACGCAATATCCAGTAGATGCATAACAGCATACACTGCATACTGTATAAGTATAATATAGTATGGCGAATTGTGCAGCGTATTTTTAAATTGTAGCGTAATATGTATTTTTAGTGAAATTTTAAGATATAAAATTATGCAAAATATTTTCAATTACTATTCGAATATTCGGCTAATTAATCGGATTTCGAATAGGTAAAAAAGGGGCGATTATAATCGATTTTCGGATATCCGATTATTCGAATGGAACCCCTACTCGGCATGCGTTGCAATGTCCGATCCCGTTCCCGTTCCTAGTACGTTTTCTGACGCGTGAGCAGGCCCGTTCCCGTTTTCCCCGATTTTTTTTCACAGGAACCATCCCCGGCATGATCACAATAAGTCCTGAAAGTTTCATCGCGATCGGTTGAGTGGTTTAGAAGCCTATAAGAGACAGACAGACAGACATTTATTTTTATATTTATAGATTTATATTTTAGATGTATCACGCCATGATATTATATCGGAGTATTGTGATCTTGCAAAAATTCGACCTCGAGATTGACTGATTTGTATCGGGTATCACCCCCTGATCAGGGGGTGACACGTAAGGGGTGGTATGTAAGCAATACCTAGTTACCAAAAAATAAATCATTAAAATCAGTCAACCTGAAGTTTTTTTCAGGTAGAAAAGCGCCGCGAAGCGGCGCGCTTTTTTCACTAATTTTTACCTTATCCTAATCGGATAAAGTATTGTGATCGTTCAAAAATACCATTGTGTAGAATCTCTAATAACTCAAAAATCGTTTATCCTATTACACTGAAACTTAATATTTATTTTATTTTTCATGTTGTTTGTCAACGCCTTCAAAATAATATAATTTTTAAACATTCTTTTTATAACCGGAAGTACTTTTACTATTGGTTTTTGGTGTTTTTAACTTTTTTCCCGAAACTATCAAATCTATCATGTTGAAATTTCATATCTATTATTTCCACGTAAGGTGTAAGAACTGTAAGAGATATTAGAACGAGATTTCGTTTTTTATTTTTTTCGGCCTTTTACATATTTGGTATCTTCATAATATTGTAATATGTATTATAATCCTTAACGCAATACCTAGTTACGAAAAAATAAATCATTAAAATCAGTCAACCGGAAGTTGGTTTTTTTTTCGTAGAAAAGTCAAAAATCCTGTTACCACGCAATATTTCCGAAACTACTTAGCCGATCAAGTTGAAATTTCATATCTATAGTTTTCACATGAGGCGTAAGAGTTGATATGGTTTTGATCAAAATCCACCCACCGGAAGTGATAGTTTACTTTTGCATAATTTTTGTTTAAAAAAAAACTCATCAAAATCGGTAAAGTAGAAGTGACGGTTTATCGGTTTGTTTCATATTATGATACTGTTATGGATGGTGAATGGTGAATAGTTGAGATTGAATCCCACCAACTGTCACCAATGTTATAAAATGGTGTGAGGGAGGATTTGAACTTGAATTCCTTCCGCTCGGCACCAATGTGTTGTAATTGGTAGATCCGAAGATTTGGATTGAAGAATCATCTCTCCGCTCGTACCGATGTTGTGAAATGTATTTGGTTATGATTTTTAATTAATCCTTATCGTCTTAATTGACGATCGCTGCCACCAATCTTTAGTTTATTGGGAAAAGATAGTCCCATTATAAATGAAGAATATCTTTTTGTTTAAAAATGAAGAACTTTTGGTTTAACTTTTGTTTATTAGTTTTTAACGATTGAATACACATACTCGAAAGTATAATTAGAAATGTCACTCGAAAGTGCATTGTTAAAAGAGATGCTCACAGGCATCTTATAAATGGATGACGATAATTACACGCAGGTAATAATCGTATAAAAGATTGCTAACATGTCGTTAGATATATATGTGTATACATATATGTATATTTGAAGAGGAGCACGAGGCTCGATAGAGTGAAAATGATAAGAGAGAGATGCTCTCTTATTAGTGTGTACGGAAGTGATTGAAGTGAGTTGATTGACTCACGCGTTTTCGCTGATTTGAAACATGTACACAATAGAAGTGATAGTCAACCATGAAGTTAATTAATATAAATTATTAAGTTATTCAAATACGAAAGGTTCGGGATATAACAATACTTTCGTTCGTTGCTCATTACGTTCGAGGCAATATTCTCCGGCTCGAGCAAAATTTGATTTTTGACTTTTCAAATTTCAAAAATTTTTTCGTTACTCTTTGTATTCCCCATAGATATATTTGGATAAAGTCATGGGTTGGCCACACCCAAATTTTTTAACTTGTTCTGTAAAATGTTCTCTCTTATTTTTCATAAGCGCGCCTCCGGTAACATATCATAACGTAGATTAAAATCATTTGCCGCTCGAATTAGTAAGTTAAGATAAATAAAAAAAAAAAATTGAGATAGAAAACCAATCTTTATAAACGTGGTGAAATAAAAAATTCTCTAAACAAACGCCAAATAACACGGGAAAAAAAATGTGTAAAAATAAAATATATTTTTGACTTTAAAAATTCGCTAGATAATTAATTATAAGTATTTTAAAGCAATAAAAAATCACAATCAATAGGAAAAATATCTAACTATTGATTTCAGTACTCACTTTGAGCACAGCAATACTATATTTTGAGTTATAGGCCGCAAAAGCCGAAAAAATGGATATTTTTTAAATTGCGAATATCTCATAAACGAAAGCATATCAACAAAAATCATTATCGGATTCGAATTTAGTGGGTCAAAATTAGTAAAGATTGACTAATCTCCGCTCTGGGTATTTTTTTTTTGTTGCTCAGTGTCATTTGTTTATCAAAAACCACCATATCATTAGAAAGAGACCGACCTATGGACTTGAGAATGCTTTACCTTTTCATCATACCGGCACCGTAGCGTTATTAGTTAAAGCATCGCCGGGTTTTTAATGCTACTCCGTAATCTGTATACGTGAACTGTATGCAAATGCGAAACTTTGTGGAATATTCTCTTGAATGTATCGTTAATTTGTTACAGATAGATTCCATTTTCACAATGGATGATTACACAATGCGTAAACTGAATGATTTGCAGCAGAGGACCGGACGCACCTTAAAACAGGTGAATGGTGAAAGAATCTTGAGTCCACCGCCGAGTTGGCGCGGTCCAGCTCCACCACGTGGAAGCGAAATTTTTGTCTCGAATATTCCTCGTAACTGTTTCGAGCACGAGTTATTCCCAGTGCTGGAAAGTGCTGGTCCCGTCTACATGCTCCGATTGAAGATGGATTATTCCGGATACAATCGAGGCTTTGCCTTTGCGTTGTATACGTCTCCTCAACATGCCGAAGCGGCCGTAGCGCACCTCAACGGAGTCCTGATACTCCCTGGCCATCGTCTGAATGTGACCACGTCCTTTGACAATCGTCAACTGGTTATAAACGGATTGCCCACTGAATCCACCGCACAGCATGTATACGGTGTGTTAACTAATCACGTGAGCGGTTTGAACATGGTGACTTATGGAAAATACGTAACGCTGGAAAATATGGAAGCCGTTGTGGATTTCGACAGCCACTCGGCTGCTGCAAAGGCTAGAAGACTCCTGGTACCGCAATGTATGAACATCTTCGGGAGCGAAGGAGTGTCCGTCGACTGGGCCAATCCCAGACGTTACCTCCCGAATTGAGGTATACCATAGTTTCACTATCAGAGTACAAGCCAATCTATATCGTTTTCAGCCGTTCACCATCCACTGTTGGATGAAGGCCTCTCCAATCCTCTTCCATTCCCGTCTGTCTTGAGCAAACTGCATCCACTTGACAACGCACATCCTTCTCAATTCATCAGTCCATCGTCCACTCGGTCTACCTTGCTTTCTTTCACATCCTCTCGGATACCATTCCAGTATTTCTCGCGTCCATCCGCCATCCATACTTCTCGCTATGTATCCACTCCAACTTTTTCACACGTTCCGCTATATCTACCACTTTGGTCATGCTTCTTACCTATGCATTCATCTTACGATCTTTTCTTGTTATACCGAGCACACAACTTTCTGTGTGCACTGGATTTTACATATGCATCTAACATTCTTGAATTTAGCATCCACGTTTCACATCCATGTCATGACTGGCAGTACGCATTGGCCGTATGCCTTATTTTTTAAGTAAATAGGAATTGTATGTGTACAAATATAAAAAAAAAATAGTTTTAAAATACATAAGCTATATTCATCGTCGTTGTCATTATTAATTCTGTAAAATATAATGGCCAACTTAAAATCATCCTTTATGTTTATCTTCTCAATTCATCAGTCCATCGTCCACTTGGTCTACCTTGCTTTCTTTCACATCCTGGATACCATTCCAGTATTTCTCGCGTCCATCTGCCATCCATTCTTCTCCCCCAACCCCCATCCTTCAGAAATCACAGCATTTTATATGATGTCATGATGTCATGGCCATTAGGCCCCCACTCTGTATTATGTTATGCCTAATAAAAATTTGTTTGATTTTTTTTCAGATGGGTAAATGGATCGCCACGAGCGTTGCAGAGCGCGCGCAAAGCGTGCACGCGAACTCGTACACATTTACAAACTTTGTTGCATTACACGTTGCATTACGGGCGTGGTTCGCCAATGTGTACCTACGCGGCTTTAAATGATTTTTTTTGTTGATTTAAAATAAGCTAGTGTTTACAAATGTATGTAATAATGCCATTTTTCATTGCCAAAATTATATATAAGCACTTAATACGAAAGTACGTATTTATCATAGATTTATTACTGAAAATATATAATGTACATATGTATGTATATCATAGATGCAGCCAGGGGGGGGGGGGGCTTCAGAGCTTAAGCCCCCCCCTAAAATTATTTTTAGAATTTAGCATCCACGTTTCACATCCATACGTTATAACTGGCAGTACGCGTTGGTCGAATGCCTTATTTTTTAAGCATAGCGGGATGTTGGATTTAAAAACTATATTCATTCTTCCAAAAGCGCCATCCAAGTTTCATTCTTCTTTACATTCAGTCATATTCACCAATTTATTGTCCTAAGTATAAATAATTATTAACTACCTCTATAATATGGTTGTCTACTGTGATTACAAGTTTAAAAACACTAATCTTCGAAAATACTCCTGCGTGGTTTAGTTTATCAAAACCACATCTTATTGGGAATTTGTCATTTATTTTGTCTTCATAACTTCGATTCCAACAGATATAGCTGTTGTGGAAGCTTTTTTATAAATAGTCTGATAAGATTCTTCTGAATTAATTTGCCTCCCCTTTATCTGTTCAACAACATGATTAAATACAAAGCGAAGATCACTGTCAACTTGACATAACATAACATCCTGCACAATGGTAATGTATAGGAAAATGTTCAACTGTATAAAGTGGAATTAAAAACTCGAACTCTGACATGGAATTTAACAGTATTTTTACACTTGCGTTATACCACGAACATATTTCTCAAAGAGCATAATGAATTGGAACTAATAGTTCGGTCATAACCATTACAGATTCACCCCGTTCCACCCATCGTGTAGCTGAAAGTAGTCGCAATTTACTTCTATTTGACTACAAATAATTTCTTTATTTTTTAATAATTTAATAATACAAATAATTTCTATCTTTTTCTCTTGACTCCAATTAAGTTTAGGTGGGGCTTAAGCCCCAAAGCCCCTTAGCATAACAAGAAGAGATCGTAAGAGAAATATATGGGTAAAAAGTATGACCAAAGTGGCAGATATAGCGGGACGTGTGAAAAAGTTTAAGTGGACACACAGCGAGAAGAATGGATGGCAGATGGACGCGAGAAATACTGGAATGGTATCCGAGAGGATGTGAAAGAAAGTAAAGTAGACCGAGTGGACGATGGGTTGATGAATTGAGAAGAATGTGTGGAGTCAACTGGATGCAGATTGCCCAAGACTGACAGAAACGGAAGAGGATTGGAGATGCCTTCGTCCAGCAGTAGATGGTGGACAGCTGAAAATGATGATGAGACAAAGAGATGTCCAAAAATTAAACACTGGCGTTAGGCTGTATAGTGTGACGCTTGGGCCAAATGTTACAGACACGTCACGTTGTTACTGAGCTGTCTTGTCTCGGAACGTTCCTGCTTCTGTCAAATTAAACACAATGGTTTACATAGCCTCAGGTATACCCAATTTTCTTATCACTGTATACTTCACATTATGACATTCATCTTTACATCTTGTACATCATCCTCGACATGTAACATTGTACATGTAGTGTTCAAGGCTATTCAGACATATACATACATACGACGCGAGTCGGGAGCGTCATCCATGAATCAACCGATTCATGGAAGTGTTCGTATCAGTAGTAGTATTACAATTGTGTGTTATATGATAACAGATTGCTTGAAGCTTTTCAACTTATCGATTGTTCTCTATTTTCAGATGGTACTGTGAGTCGAAAAGCCCCGCTCAGTTTGTCCAGGATATCTGGATTGTTTTGGGGAGCTTTGGACTTTGCGTATATGTTGTAAGATTTGCGCAATTTAAGCGAAATAACATACTGGAAATTAACTTTTGTATCTAAATGTTTGTACATATATTTTTTCGGTAGCGTTTGGACCCTTTTTAATCCTGGCACAAACAGACAAGACTCCCGTTATTCTGTTGATTTCCGACCACCGGGCAGCGGGTTTGTACATTTTTACACTATCTATTCTCGAATGCAAACCAAACTGCGATCAACTTTTGTAAAGTGGTAGATAGTAATATACGAAAGTTTTGATCACTAGTTATAGAAATGGGTGATGGTCTTTGTGTAACATTCATATTTTCTTTATTTATTGAAGTACAGCAAATTACATGTATACAGAAGGACGAGTGGCTATGTAGTTCTGTGCGATGAATTAACTGCGTGTGGTCCAGAGTGCCGCTTCGATGAGCATGTCTCGATGATAATGACGTACTTCGAGTGCCTAGGTCAGGATCCGTGTGTAGTGGTGTGTCATGTTGTGGTAGCACCTAGGTCAGGATCCATGTGTAGTGATGTGCAATGTTGAGGTAGTTTGTTCTGGGCAGCGTGAATTCGCCTCTCCCGTCTGGTCTGAAGCTGGTGTGAGGTAGCCAGGGCGTTGTTGCCATGGTAAGAGCGTTGTTGGTATGGTGAGAGCGTGGCGAGTACCGACTGTGTGAATGTTAGGTTTTCAATTTTTAATTTTTTGTTGGATTTAATTTTCATTTTTTTTTTAGAAATGGCGCTTCGAATCCACGATTCGGTGGACTTGCACCTTCAGGTGGACCGAATTCTCCTCCACCACCAGGCTGCGGATGCGGCGGTTAAATTAAATGCGCATTAGATGTTTATTTTTATCCCTATCATATACATACATATATGTATATGTCTAATTTTATTTTGCCTAATGCCATTTATTTTATTTGATAGAAATAATCAAAATAATAATAATATCAATTTTCATGCAAAAGCATTATTTGTCGAAAGAAATTTCACACATTTACTTCTTATTTTAATTTTAATTCAATAAAATTTTTGTCACAAATGACTCGCAACATAACTCAATATGATCTGTGTATAATTTAAATGTATTTTAGCAACATTTATCATTTATTGAAAGTATTGAAAAATCTCATTCCACATTAAACTCGTTGAAGTTATTATTAAGGAAATATGATATTTTTAATATAATTTTGCCATTATTACTTATTCCAAAATGTAAGTGTTATATCGATTGATTGCAATATTCTTTTACATGTCATTTTATGTATGTAATTCCAAATTGCGTTTGCCTTGTCATGACTATGTAATATTCTTTGCTACATTACTCACATTACTACATTTGCTATAACTTTAAATGTGTATAAATATGTCTTTAATGCCAAATAACCAAGGTTTTCTTATATTAAATTTAGCGAGAAAGAGCGACATTGTATAATATATAGATATTTCATAGCAATTTTTAATTGTATGTACTTGCTTATCATTCTTTTCTAATATTAAATTATAATAAATTTTAATCTACATAGTGGATGTTTTTTCTCCTTTAATTTTTTCTTAAAAAAAAAACACAATAAGTATACTTTACAAATTTATTTATTATAATTAAACATAATAATAATAGAATTCTGATAAAATTTATAGGTATTCATTTACATATAATATATTGATTATACATACAATTTTATTCAGTACTCGTTTCTAGTTGTACTGTCGATTT
The DNA here is from genome assembly GCA_022651745.1 of Parapsyche elsis. Lineage (NCBI taxonomy): Eukaryota > Metazoa > Arthropoda > Insecta > Trichoptera > Hydropsychidae > Parapsyche > Parapsyche elsis. The sequence goes on from JAGVSN010000032.1 coordinate 1,972,045, forward strand.
TAAACATATTTACACACTACATACATACATGCTCTACAGCGCTGTTAATAACAATTTATTATATAATATGCTTCGAGGAATTCATTAGAAGTGGCATAACCACAATTGGTTCATTGCAGTCTGGCTTGTCGACGTATAAACTCCAAGTGTAATTGGAACAGTCAAATATACCTAAATGACATGGGTATAAAGATATGTATATTTATGATATTTGCAAATTGGTTATAATCGTAAACAACTTACCAACGGCTATGGTTTTCACGTAATCTTCGGGACCAAATTCTTGGAACACTCTGTAGGCTTTACCGTTCTGATCTGAAAGCATATCGATGACGTCTTTCTTGTTGATCGGATGGCCGTGTTTTTTCAGCTCATCCAATCTCTCATCACTGCTATCGATTATCAATCCCGTCACTTCCGGTATTTTCAAACGTAAATATCTAGAAATATTCAACAATTATAAATTTTTATGCAATATATAACATAAAGAGTTGAAGTTTATCCTCAGTCTGTCTATACATCAGGAATTGTTCTGAAATTGATTCAGGAGTATCAAGGCTTTCTACACGTCTGTTGTCATTGAAAATTTGAATTATTATTTTTTTATATTTTTTATTATTATAGATAACTCACTTATACGCCAATAGTAAACGTCCGTTGATCGTTACGGGCAATATTCTCGCACTGTAAATAAACACGCAAAATCTGTCCGTCGAAAATTCTTGAAATTGTAACTCAGTAGCTGCCATCGTTAGCCCACTCACATAGTCAACAAAAAAAACTCACTGACCTTTTTTGTTTTCATTGAAATTTTAATTATTATTTTTTTCGTAACCCATTAGATTGCTATTTTGCAGCTATTGTCAGTAAACTCATATGTCAATAATAAATATGCATTGATTCCTTGTCAGCCCGTATTTCCGACTGATCAAATAAATGTTAAGTCTCGTACACATTAACAAAATTTGTTGCATTACACGCTCATGTTCGCTAATGAGTACGCGGTTTTAGATTTGTGCGTTCTTGAGCTTCAGGACAGACGGATGTACACTTGAGCTATTACATATTACTATAAATAGTAGCGCAAGCTACTTGGCTGGCTGGGTAGCAGCGGAACCGTTGCACACACCCACAGCGCGGGTAGCGCAAAGTGCTCGCATTTTTCAACTACCTACTACAATTTTGCTACATTTTATACTAAGTACACCATAGGTATACAATATATAAATGATAACCATCCGATGACACGGTCAACGGAAATTGGACAAGTATATTCATCTTCCCCATCTACTGCTGGATGAAGGCCTCGTCCAATCCTGTCTGTCTTGAGCAATCTACATCTACTTGACTCCACCCATTCTTTTCAATTCATCAGCCCATCGTTTATTCAGTCTACGTTGCTTTCTTTCACATCCTCTCGGATACCACCTCAGTATTTCTCGCGTCCATCTGCCATTTATTCTTTTCGCTATGTCCACTCTAACTTTTTCACACATTCCGCTATATCTGCCACTTTGGTCATACTTCTTACCCATGTATTCCTCTTACGATCTCTTCTTGTTATACCAAGCATACATCTTTCCATGCTTCTCTGTGTGAAGTATATTAATAATAATTAAAATTGTTGGATTTTCAACACTCACCTATTGCAGTGTATGAAGAATTCGCCGGGACTGGCCGTAAAGACGTTCAATTGGGAGCGTTTTTGCGTCTCGGTGGCTGGACCCATTTCAATATTGGAGAACAGACGATCACCCGCTTGTCCGAGGAAAGTCATGTTCACGGAACAACCGTCTCCGGCTCCACACCCTTCATCTGACAATATCTGTTCTACACGCACTTGATTCTCGGCGGACAGTAGAGCTCGGGTCAAAAATGTTCTCGCTGTGAAACGTGCATGTTTTATGTACTTTCAAAATGTGCAAATTACTGCCAAAGCGCTCTTTGAATTTCGCATATCGCATTTTAACTTACATATGTATGTATGTACATCGCATGAAATTTTTTTTGTACATATGAAATGATACATTTGCGCAGTGTGCGATTACATATTACTTTATATATATATATAACTATGTACGTACGTGTCTTCCCCGATTGCAGATTGCGCGCACTCAAGGTGTTAATGGAATACACCAAGCCGTGATGGTTGAATCCCATTGTGTATCCGGGAAGATGGCCAGCATAACACAGCGATGTAAATTTTTCTTCTTTCACCTTATTTTTAAATAATCGAGTTAATCATATGTTTATATAGAAGGCATACTACCAATGCGTACTGCCAGTTATGATGTATGGGTGTGAAACGTGGATGATGAATTCAAGAATGTTACGTAAGATCCAGTACACACAGAGAAGCCTGGAAAGTTGTATGCTTGGTATAACAAGAAGAGATCGTAACATGAATACATGGGTAAGAAGCATGACCAAAGTGGCAGATATAGCGCAACGTGTGAAAAAGTTGAAGCAGACACAGTGAGAAGAATGGATGGCAGATGGACGCGAGAAATACTGGAATGGTTTCTGAGAGGATGTGAAAGAAAGCAAGGTAGACCGATATGATGAATTGAAAAGAATGTGTGGAGTCAAGTGGATACAGATTGCTCAAGACAAACGGGTATGGAAGAGGATTGGAGAGGCCTCCATCCAACAGTGAATGGTGACCGGCTGAAAATGATGATGACATATATGTACATGTAGTGTCATTCCGGGGCCAAATAGACACTTTGTAAGGAGCTAGAACAAAAAAACATTACAAAGTGTCCATTTGTTCCTGAATTATCCTGTAAATATTATGTAAAATTGTCTATTTGTCGGTATATTCCTTATTCTTCACATTACTTCGCTTACTATTTGAAAGGTCAATACTGAATACAACAACCTATGTATATCTTAGACATTACCGGATGCTTTCAGCTAGGGGACATGTTCTAGTTTTTCAGTTGTCCTTATGAATTTTACACTTGCGTCCTCGACAATTTATGAAGAATGCGCATTCTTTGATAAAAATTTAGCCTGCTGCGCATTATCATGTAATTTTCAACAACCCACAAACTGAAACGACTTATGAACCATCGAGATACATATACCATTCTATTCGAATCCCACTTTATACATATATATGTACATTCATTCGCGGACCCTTTAAAAAATCAATACCAAATCCAAAAGAGAATTTCTTAAGAGAATAAAATAATGTCCAACAAATTTAATCACTGTGATCAATGTATTTAAATAGTAGAGTCTGCGTTGTTTTATAACAATGTAAAATTTATATATACCTTCCATTTGCCCATTGGTTTGTCGGATATGATGTGAGCTGACAGTATGTAAAAATGGTTTAAAACTTCAGACAGAGCATCTTCAGTGTGTCCCAATATCTCCTGAAAGTAGAAATGTCCATCAGTTACGTTTTACATACATATTGTATTAGTATTTCGAATCAAACTTACATTTCCGGGCTCATTTAGGCAAATCGAAGAACAACCGACCGGCTTATTGTCGACGGTCGATTGAGTCACCACGTTCGTGGTGATATCGTCCATTTGCAACAGGAACAACTGTCGAAAAAAAATTAGCAAATTATAAACAGCACTAAATTACTGTTTACAATGTCGGTGTCAGTTTATTTGATACAATTTCATCAAACTAAAGATGTAGTTGAGTGACAGAGCGTTAGTTTAACAAGCTATAGTCCCGCGCTCGATCCCCGTATGTCGAAATGTTTTCAACTTTAAATATCGTCATTGGCAAGAACTGCATATTACTACATACATATAGCCAGATTGGCCGTCTCCTATTAGAATTTGCCAATTTGTGTAACTTAGTTGTAAGACAGTTCCACCAAATTGGCACCACCTAAAAGAGTTCCTTCCTACATACCAAATCATTGTCTGTTTCTTCTCTCGCTCTCCTCCAAAGGGCAATAGTTTCACCACCGAAAAGTATTTTTCCCTAGTTACTTCACTATGGCACATGTTACTATGTACATATGTACATATGTTCAAATAGTGAAGAGGCAACCCTAGTACGCCACAAGCAGGGTTGCCAGATTTCCAAAATCACAGATCGGGACAGTCACCATTTCGAACGATTAAAAAAAAAGTTAAGGAATTGAGGCAAACATTAAAAAAGAAAAGATATGACAATTTTATTAAAAAGTATTTTTCGGAGCTTTTGCTTGTTTCAAAATATGTTCGCCATCTTTGATCTCGATAAAATTTTTCTCAAGTCATTACAATTGTGATTAAAATTTTGATTGATCATTAATTCAGCTTCTACGGTTTTTAACAATAATTTGTTTCTCTCCTTTCTCCAGGCTACACTCGTTAGACTAAATATTCTTTCGCAAATTGCATTGGAATGTGGAATTGAGAGTATGTGGGCCACGATTTTATACAAACTATTGCAAACGGGATGATATTTAAAAAATATTATCCATTTCCCATAAATTTTATTTTAAAATTTGTTTAATAAACAGACATCTTCGTATGTAAAATTAAGCGAGCCTCATTAACTACATACATTTTTCTACATATACAATTTTTGTAAAATCGGAATTTGTCTGTTGAACTCGGGACAGTCCCGCTCAAATCGGGACGCCTGGTGGTAACCCTGGCCACAAATAACAGGTCAAAATAATATTACAAATTATTTTATTCCATTAGTTCATTAACTCTTTTCTTTTCATAAGACAATATGCTACAACATGCTACATACTGGCGCACGCCAGTCTACTTTGTAATTGGATAATTTACTTTTGCACAGACACTACCCGTGTCCGACACTAGTCCATTGCGAAATTGACGTATTTGCGGCTGCGTTAACTATGTTGGAATTCGCGCAAAGAGAAACATGTACATATTTTTTATACTGTGATTAATTATATCAGTGCCTTGGGAATAGCGGCAGTGGCTTTTGACTTAATGAGCTTGTTATCGTCGGAAAAAAGGGGTGTCGTGGAGCCGAGTGATCTGATAATTAGCGCGATATGGCCATATCAGATCGTTATGCCATTAATTTGACTCCCAGCTGAGAATTAATAAGTGAAGTAAACCTTGAGACACATGACGACAACTTATATTCTACTGGACCCACACCTGATGCACACATCAATTAACCAATTAGATGAAATTACAAACATCCATCAATGCATTTCTGAACGTACAATCTTCATACATAAATAGTAGTTTCCTCAAAAAAATACGACTCCATCAGATGCTGCTGTTCATTCTTCGAATAATTTTTTTTATTTAATTCATATAATTTTGTACCTACTTTTATTATTTATCATGATCAATTTAAATTCACCGTGTATAGTAAATTCTTAAATGATAATAGTTGGAACTAAGTACTTCTGGTAAACCGTTGAATTAATGGGCTCCATCGGCTATGCCGTCTACCTATGTATTTTAAATAAATAAATAAATCGTTGATTAATCAAGCATTCATAACATTCTTCAGAACGAAGAATGCGTTGAATGAACCGTAAGACATTTCACTATGTTACTATGTTAATAATGAAAAAAGTCTAACTTTTTATAAAGTTTATATTTTATCAAATCATTCATTCCAGTTATGAATTAAAAAAAAACTAATTATTATGCTAGTCAAAATACTGCGGCCCTTTAAAAAAATTGCAGTGGGCAGTTTCGACTTTAAAAATGTTTTATTTTAATAAAGTTACTAAAACTTTATTATTTTTCCTCGAAAAATAAATGTTTTTAATAATCAGAAGTGTATGACTAGAATATGGTTACATTTTAGTAGTCATTTTAGACATTTTACTTAAAAGGTCAGACACCAAAATGAGCACCAACGCTATTCGTACATATATGTATATGTTACCGACCAAGTGTGACAAGGCATCATATAAAAAGTATAGGCTTTTTATACAATACCTAAACGTTTTAGGCAAAGTATGAAACAGACGGATTTTTCCGTCCAAATCATTTTTTATCTCACCAATTTGATTGGTTGATCCTGAAGAACAATTTGGACGTTTCCGTCATTAGTTTTTCAAAATGCTCTTTCTATTACAATGAATACATATGTATGTTACACTTTTCTTGACCACTTTAGGCATTCATTTAGGGTTTCACACTTGGTCGGTAACATCGGTGCTTTGAATTTTTCAAACTTCCGACTTTGATTTACCTTATGAAAGGGTACACCAGCTCCATCAGCAGTTCCTTCTACTTCTGCAACGTACTGGGGGAAGTTGGACCTGACACTCGTGAGGGTTTCTTCGTAGACCCTCTTACCATTGGCTGTGGCATACGTTGGCAAGTACTCATGGTTGAGCGGCCCCGACGTACGTACCAAGTTTTGAATGAGACTGCCGAAAGTACGGCCCTAAAAACATTATCAAATCCAAAATATATATATATATATGTATGTATACACGTGCAAAACTCTATTTCTATGTACATATGTACATGTAACTTGCTAGTAGGTGATTAGTATTGCGGCGTTGCGCGTTAAACCTATAGCGTGCTGCATTTCACCTGTCCATATAGCCACAGGTGCAATTTGTAGCGATTCTTTTGGCAGGTGATATATGGGTCAAATGCGACTAATCAAATTACAATAATCTGAGCTCAAGAGTGAGTGTGAGCGGTCATTGAAGGTCTTCCAACGAGTGTGCGAATCCGCCAACCCGACGAGTTACATCATCTAAGTTACTTCTAATGCGATTATGGTAATCTTGTTTGTCCAAAAGTTGACCCATACGTGTGAGTTGTCCACCCATGAGCCCAGATTATCGACTTGCTATAGCGGAGCATCATCTGAAGATTTTAAATTTGATAAATTTTTACATCTGTATGTTATTAAAATGTTGTCGTTGAAATTATTTTCCATAGTAAATTTGACACAAGGTCTTAATATTCTTATAAATACCGTGTTTGATGTAAATGTAAGTTTATCATTGATTCATAGAAAGAGTTTACGCCAATATTTTGAATGGATATAGAAGAGTTGTTTTTTTTATCATCTCTTGAACTTTTACTTTATCCATATCGGATAAAGTTTTGTGATAGTGCAAAAATTCGACCTCGAGATTTTTTTTAGTTTTAAATTTATATTTCGATTTCCTGTAGTTGTCAAGAAATATTTGTTGTAAATAGTAAAATAGTGTACAATATTGGTATCTACACATTTTTCAAATGTGCAAATGTATGTATGTATATTCCTAGTGTTGTAAGTCAAGAATATTCTCGGAGAACGAGAATATTCGACAATTTTCTTTTTTCTTGGTTATAAAACATCTCTAGATAGTTGAATAGCTTTTTAGAGGATTCTAGGATATTTTCAAAACCTAATAGGAGTAATAGGACTTTCTAGAGTGTCTGAGAGCATTTTGAATGATATTTTTTCATTCTGACGACACTGAATGTGTCATTTCGTAATTTTATGTAATTTTTTTTCATAGTTTCATGAACGTTTTCCGCGAAATTCTTACAGGAATGCAATGCTTATTAACTCTGGAAGCAATAAATTATGTATACATATTTTTATTGCTTTGCGTATGAAATTGTGAAATTTGAAATGATGAATGAAATTCCAGTGAAATTCATTCATTTAAACATTGGAGAATATTCTCCAAAAGATTATTCCCGAGAATATTACAACACTACATATATATTCCCCATTTAAAATACATAATATTGTAAAGGTTCGCATCCTAGCTAATTTATAATGAAAATTTATATATAAAGTGACATCTTTAAGAAAAGCTTTAAATTAATATTTCAAAAAGAAATTATGCTGTACACAAAGAAAACTATTTTTAGCACGTTATATTTTCTTTTTTGTCAGTATAATATAAATACCACCCTATATATATAATCATAATTCGAATTGAATAAAATAGTACAAAGTATTAAGCAAACCAGAATAACCTCGAAAAAATAACGATTTTTCAAGTAAGAAAACAGAATTATATACATACATAGCTACATGCAAATACTAGACTACGACGTTTTCCAGATCGATTTTCAGTTTCATAACATTTTTCTCAGTTTATTTTTATATTTCTATTTATAAGCGACGTATGAGAGCGCGTGAGACCAACGCCGAGTTTATTATAATATCTATAAAACCATATATGTATGTAAGTCCATAAAACCTATGTAGTACATACAATCTATAAATCCAATTCATGCATAATTACTGCGCCCTTGACTTTGGTCACGATCTGGTTCCGTAAGATAATAGAAATTGTATCGTAAGAAATTAACTGAAGTCAGTAACTCTTAAACGGAAAACACGATTCGAGCAAATTTATTGACAGGATATGCATTTCAACACAAAACTATCGAGTGGAAAATTCAGGGCAATGTTAAAGGTTGTACAAAATATTACGGTCAAATGTAGTATGACGGGCATTGATGACAATAACCGGCCGACAACGAAAACGACGCTATTTTAAAAAATGTCTTTATTGAAACGTGAAAATTGATGCAAAAATCACATATAAATATCATATTGTGAAAAACAAAAACGGTTTCATGTTTCAAACAGTAACTATTCTTTGTTTCAATGCTTCCCTTAACCTTGCCCTACAATTGGCCAATGATATGATTGTCCATGTAATGATAGGAAAGTATCGTCGTTAACTTGTCCCTTTCATCATGTCCGACCATTGATGTCATTATTCAATTTTCTTCATTAGCAGTAAAAACATCGATAAAAATTGTAGAATAGAGCGCGTTACTGATGCGATGGCGCTCACTCCAGTACAAAGGTGCCACCGCGCAATTAATACATTCATCAGCGACAATATGCATAGTTGAAATATTAATTAGTGAATCCGCGTCTTCGTTAAAAACGAAAGGATATTGCTAATTGTCGGAACTTGGCTTAGATGTACGAAAAAAAAAAAAAAAAAAAACGTTACGAAATTTTTAAGGTCAAATTTTCCAAATGTGTCAAAGACGCACATTACAGACTATGAGTGCCACGGTCGTAGTATGTATTTCACACATGACATAATAATTAATTCAGTGTAAATTATGCTAAACAGCTTGAAATGCATCTATTGTTTTCTACTTTATATGACACTGTAGTGACAGAAATCATAAAAATGCTTTTATATTGATTATAGATCAATTAACCCGTTTAGATTTTGATCAAAACTTGACATTATTTTTCGATTTGATCTTAAGTGATTGTCGTAAACGTTACAACCGACAATATTGTATACAAATACAGAAATCAACTTTGTTTAAACTTAATTTATAACATCACATTGATAAACTTACAAGAAATAATACTCGCTTTTGTTAGGACAACTTATCATGGGCTCAAGATGTGAACTATTTACACAATTGCGATACTGGAAACATATTTTTGTTTGTGGTTTTGTATTTTTTTTTTGTTTTTGCAAGAGATAATGCGACGATTTGGGTCAAGTGATATGATTTATTTTTAGTTAAAACAAAAAAAAATAGACCAATTTATTTTTCCAATCAGTGTTGCAAAATGTGCAATAATTGAATAAATCGACAACAAAGTGCACGATCGCACTCAACCTTCAGTCGCCTGATTGTTTAACTAGGTTTAGGTTTATATAAAATTTATAAACATTTTTGCAAAATCGTGACAATATTATGGTCGTGTTGGTTAAAGCACGAGCTATCTGACGAAGCGTGCTAAGCGTTTAAAAGTTAACGTTCTCATTTTTGTCAACCCTCGAATCGACATTCTCCATAGCAGTAAATTGTATGATTAAAATTATTATTGATGAAACCATCGGGGTTATCATTAACAAGTATAACACATATCAATCAGGAATTTTCAGCAATAAGTGTATTGGAAACTATTCATCTGCACAAATAGAAGATTTCAATGTTAAATATGTATATGTCATATTTAAAACCATTTTCCGCTCGAATTAGTACGTTTAGATAAAATAAAAAATATTGAGATAGAAAACCAATCCTTATAAACGTGGTGAAATAAAAAATTGGCTAAAATATCGCTAAATAACATGGGAAAAAAATTTATAAAAAAAGTATATATTTTTTACTTTAAAAATTCGCTAGATAATTAATTATAAGTATTTCAAAGCAATAAAAAATCACAATCAATAGAAAAAATATCTGACCACTGATTTCAATTCTCACTTCGAGCACAGCAATACTATATTTTGAGTTATAGACCGCAAAAGCCAAAAAAATTGATGTTTTTAACATTTTTTAAATTGCGAATATCTCATAAACGAGAGCATTTCAACAAAAATCATTATCGGATTCGAATTTAGTGGGTCAAACTTAGTAAAGATTGACCAATCTCAGCTCTGGGTTTTAAAAAACGTTATCGCAAGGAAAATGAGTAAAATTATTTTGCACAAGGTGATTTTTAAATAACTTCAGTTTTGTTTCAAACGATTTGACATGATAATAGAGGTCGTTAACAAGCTTAGATCGCCCCTGTAGCTTATTATTTAAAACAATGAGATGTTCACAGATATCAGTTAAAAAGGCAAGACGATATAACCACTCGATATTTCTGGCAGAGGTAATACGTAAACCGTAAGCGCGCCAGATTAATCAAAAAGTCCGCTCGCGCAGCATTAGTGTACGTATTAAAAAAGGGTATGCATGTGCAAGAGATTTACTTTGCCACTTTTCCAAGGAAGTGATTTTTTTGTTAAAATACAGGAATCCTGAACGTCAAACAAATGACGAACGGTCGTCAAACAACGGAAAGTTGCTTTTTGCATTTCATTTGGGTCTTAACTACCTGGAAGCCATACCCAAATAGAAATTGTGAATTTTTCTTGTATAAATTAATATCACGATCAGATCAAAATTTTAATTTTTTAAAAATCGGGTCAATTTTTTCTTGGGCCGGATCTGGCCTGCAGGCCGTAGGTTGGTGACCGCTGGTCTAGTCCATCGGAAATTACGTGAAGTTAAATTTATTAAAAAAAGAGCTGAAGAATGACGGCAATACTATACACAAAATCTTTTAGTGTCTGTCGATCCGTCAGGAGCGCTTTAATTTGAAAATTAAATTTTATTCCAGGAGTATCTATTAACGATCGACACGCATCTTCTGTCTGGTTGAAAATTTTTATGTATATTTTTTAATTTCCGCCATACGGTTATAAAGTTAGCCGCCTCGTATATCGATAATAAACACGCGTTGACTGTCAACGGGCTATTGCCCTAATATAAAAAAAATACAAATACGACTCGCCAGTATTACAATAATTATAAAAAAAAAAAAAAAACAGTATAAGACAATCAATCAATACATTATAATTGCATTTCATATATTTACATAAATAAATGATACGTTATTTATGAAAGTGCGTAAGTCCAATTTTTAATTTATGGTATTTTCGGTTACAAACAAGATATATATTCATTTTTAAAGAATTCACAGTCGATTATAAAAATAGACTTACACAACTTTCAAAAATAGCGGCTCAAATTCAACTCATTGAGAGTGAACAAAATTTTAACATCTGCACGCTAAAATATTGAATTTTCGCCGCTGCAACAAAACCGAACTATAAATATAATGTTTCGTTATCATTCTGTGACTTTGGTCTGAAAAGGCCAATGTCAAAACGTTAAAATTTCGAGAAATCAAAGATACAACATTTTATTTTAAATTTACATATGGATATGAACTTTTAATACGCCTTTAAACTGAACAACTATTGCCATGAAATGAAAAGTTCACATTTACTACACAATATGTACATGAAAAGAAATGTCTGTTAACACAATACACTACATATTTTCTCAGGTATATTATTTTCATACGATTCGAGAAAATACTGAAACTAGTTAGACTCGAAACTAATCATCGATTCGAGTTTGACTATTGTGATGATCTTTTTTTTTATATTTACCACATCGAATCCGACTTCGTAGTGAGTCCCTTTGGCGTAGATGACCGGAATGCAGCGTCTACGACCAATATTGTCCGTAGCTGGCATGTTGTATGGTGAAAATGTGGTGGTAATGCCTAGTCGACGTTCAACTGCTGACTGTAGCAAGACGTTGCAACATCGCTTCTCAAATAGCACCAACAACAATCGAAAATATATATCTACCACCACCACCAATACCAAAAAAAGATGATATACATATATAAACTCCAATTACCACACTTGAAGGATTTCCCGTTCACCCCCCAGTTCTCAAACTAAAACTTGGTATTCATATTTTGTCGTACATATTTTCAGTAGTAGTAGTAGTAGTAAGTACTTCGACATTTCGTGATATAAAACTATTATTTCTCTCTAATACTAATCTCGGTGACCAGACATATGAATACAAGAAAACTGAACACAAGACAACTGAACACATCGACAATTGAACACATGTACAATTGAACAAATAGACAATTGACCACAAGACAATATTATGCCGTTTTAAACTGAATTTACGTAATTATAGTGTAGGTAGATTTATATAATAAACTAGTTGAATTGCCCGGCGTTGCTCGGGTGGGTGAAAGTTATCAATTACAAACAAAAATTGAATGAAAAATTGAAACAAATGAAAACATTTATTTTCCAGTACAAATTTTTTTTCAGATTAAAAAATTTGTAAATTTGTACTTGACCGCGAACTCCGACCCCTTCCAAAACCCACCTACGGTCTGACTTGGGGTATCATGAGATAGTATACCAAGTTTGGCGATAGTATACCAAGTCTGTTGAAAACTGTAGATTTGCATAGCTGAATCACAAACAAACATTGAATTTTATATACATAGTAGATATTTAAAATAAAATAAAATAATGTGAAATTATCTTTAATTTCCATAAACTCTTGCCATGAACATAAATTATTGCAAATTGAATTTGGGTGTGTAAATGACGTTGATAAATAAATAAACACTGAACTGTGTACATACATACATAGATATACATACATATGTATGTAGATATTTATGGGAGTGGAATATCGAAAACTATGCTGGCGTTATTCTTAGAAAAATTGACGGATTTCTCATATAATAATTTGTGTTTATGGAAAATAAAGATGATTAATGTTATTATTAATACCCTGTTTTATTTCAATTCATATTTTTTTTTTTATTTAAAATCAATTATATAAATCTACCTACACTATAATTACGTAAATTCAGTTTAAAACGGCATAATATTGTCTTGTGTTCAGTTGTCTTGTGTTCAATTGTATGTACCTATATGTGTTAATTTATCATTGTGTTCGATTGTCGATGTGTTCAGTTGTCTTTTGCTCATATGTCTGGGAATCACTAATTTCGTATGCAGCAAAAATATGATCAATGGAAACAAAGAAGGTAGAAAAAGCGGTGAAAGGTCTGCAGCAGCATTTAAAAGAAACCTTTTGTTATCTAAATGTTCTTATCGGTTTGGCTTAATCCTTGCAATTACCAAAACGGTACATGGTCAATTCTATTCAAATTCGGAATTCCGAGATGTGTGACAACCGTTTAAATCAATAATAATTTGAATGGCAAGAAAAAATTTTACACGGTAGTATTCTAGCACGAGTTATTCCAAGAAAAAGATTTATATTGAGACGACATTGACACTGGCTCGTGCTATTCCAATAAAAAGATTTGAATTGAGATGACGTTGATGTTATTAAAAATGCAGTCAATCATCGTCTGTCATATCAGCTAGTCAATATATGTTATTAACACATCCACTATAGAATGATCGTCGGTGCAAATGCAATGCCGCGTATGAGCCGAAACATTACTTTTTTGCAAGACGCACTGATTGGTGTATTCTAATTTTAGAACGGACTGATAGAAAACAAAGTAAACTGCGTTCAAAATGTTATTTTTACTTTATCCATATCGGATCAAGTATTGTGATCGTGCGAAAATTCGACCTCGAGATTTTGACTGTTTTGTATCTGGTATCATCTACTGATCACGTTTTTTTTTGTGATTTCTGGAAAATGTCTGGATGTACATACATACATATGTATGTCTGTGTGCTAGGAGGATGTGTAGAATCGCCATAACTCAAAAACCGTTTATCTTATTACACTGAAAATTCATATTTATAGGTTTTTTGCCGGCCATTACAATCCGTGAGGCTTTCAAAAATTTTCGTCAACCGGAAGTGGTACTTACCTTGGAAAGTCACCCAATTTTTTCCTTACTGAACATTTTTACAAACGGGTTCATTCGTGGTATTGCACTTAAACCGACGAATTATGTAATTTACTTATAAAATATTACTTTTCTATGATTTACATAATACAATATAACCGAAATTCTCGATTCTCGGGATCGACCAAAAAGTGATCCCGGGAAATGAAAATGTGTCGAGAATCAGAAACACTAGTAGTAAACATGCAATGCTAGTTGATTTAGTTAAATTGTCGTATCTATTTGATAATGGAAAAATTCAAAGTATTTTATCGTGTGTGTTTGCGATTAGAATTACAAAATATGTACAACCGGCTTGACAAATTATGTATAGTGTAAACATTCGTGTTTGTTCGCGATGCTCGATTGTCCACAGTGCGTTGTAATGAATTACCTGTAATTAAAGCGAAGATCGTATCACAATGCTTGGCATTGTCGCATCTTCGCTTAATTGCTTACACGTATACGATTAAAATTTTATATGAAGTTGTATTTGTTCTGTTCTGGAATATGTATGGATTGTGTAAATTTTAAATGAAATAATAATAAAGGTTTGAGAAACACTAGTGTATGTATATTTTCATAGTTGCAATCCTCGCCCGCGTGGTTAAGTTTAAGTTAAGTAAGTTGACCAGTTAGTGTCAAAGTTGTGCTGGTAAATTTAAAATTTGACTATTGATCGTGAGAATGTGTTAGTTTTCTTCGCTTTTCTACGAATTTTCTTCTCATTCAATTCTAGGCGACTGTCTTTCACGCATTCGAATTAATAATGCAATGATTATACGACAAGTATTGATTAACAGTGCTTAGCAGAAACTTGAACAAAAAAATTCCAATACATTTACATACCTTAACTGTACCTCAACGAGACTTACATAAGTCAAATTATTCTTTATATATTTTTTCGAAAGCGAAATACTTTTCTAACGATTTATACAATACGTTTAATTTGTATTCAAAGTCCACTAACAGAATGTTTAAAATTCTAACTGAAGATTTTGACCGATTTAAGTCGAATACATACATACATACATACTTTCTTATTGTCTACATATAATACATGCAAATATTATTTCGTTGAAACATTACATTATTCATGATACTCTTTTTCTATGTATTTCAATTTATGGAGCGTTGTATGTATGTATGTACTTTGTGTGGCCATTTTGGGCTTTGTATAAAAAGATCTAGGCGAGCTTTGGATTTTATGTCTGTAGTACATACATAATATGTACGTATGATTTTTCTTCAAAAGTTCGAGAAACCACCTGTAATGCATATTGTCAACTTGATTTAAAATCTTTCGTTTATAGAGTCCCATTGACATTGACCGTAACTGGTAGTTTTTACACTTATACTAAACTAAAATCAATTTTTGCATGTACATACAGTGAAACATTTAATGCATATGATAAGTCAAACTGGATTATTTTTTCATTCTGATAAACATATGCATATATCGACAATGCCTTAACGAAATCTATCGACCTTTAACTATCACTTGTAATCACACAGTCCAAATTGAGATCCCGTCTTTGGATATTTAATTACACGGTATACGTACGAGATGTCAACAAAATACAATATGAACATATCAGTGAAAGTTGTTAATGTTAAACCGCATTGCAACTGGCTAAACGGGAAGCCCATGCTCAGGAACAAACGCTACCGAAAGCCTGTCGTCCTTTGAATTGTTTTACATTTTTCGCAATATATACATATGTAGTTACGCTGGATTGAAGTCAAGCAAAAAAAAACAACGTATACTAATTCGAAAGCGTATCAAACGAACACAAATGGACATACAAAAATAATTTTTAAAAACTACAAGATTCATCCGGTTATAGGCGTCACGTGTGTTTTCCTGCGGTTAATGCGATATTGACACAGTTAATTTGTTTGCATTTTCTATTTGAAAAATTACTGTTTAAAAATTGAACGTCGCGTGCAATCAGTCGAGTGTGCGATAGGCTTATCAGTGCATCGATTATTGTGTAACTAATAAATAGTGTACGGGGTGTAAAATACCATAAGATCGATAAGTAAGACTGTTTCCTGTTTATTGCAAGTTCATTCAAAACATGTTGACCAATTCAAGGGTAAACCTAAATAGCACAGCAGATCGATATGATCGAAAGAAAAGCTAAATTTGTAGTCCGCGCACTATAGCAAGGGTCATTCAGTCCGTTCAAAATGGGCCCTCCCTTTCCCTCGCGCCAAGTTAAACTTCCACATTCCACATTCTACCTTAAAATATAATTTTTTTTATTCAAATTACGATCCTTAATCTATTCATCATCATTTTCAGCCGTTCACCATCCACTGCTGGATGAAGGCTTTTCTAATCCTCTTACATTCCTATCTGTCTTGATCAATCTGCATCCACTTGACTCCACACATTTTTCTCAATTCATCAGCCCATCGTCCACTCGGTCTACCTTACTTTATTTCACATCCTCTCGGATACCATTCCAGTATTCCTCGCGTCCATCAGCCATCCATTCTTCTCGCTATGTGTCCAGCCCATTGCCACTTCCAACTTTTTCACCCGTACTGCTATATCAGCCACTTTGGTCATACTTCTTACCCATGTATTTATTTTATGATCTCTTCTTGTTATGCCAAGCATACATCTTTCCATGCTTCACTGTGTGCACTGGATCTTTCGTAGCATTCTTGAATTTAGCGTCCAAGTTTCACATCCATACGTCATAACTGGCAGTACGCATTGGTCGTACGCCTTCTTTTTTAAGCATAGCGGAATGTTGGATTTAAAAACTATGTTCATTCTTCCAAAAGCACTCCATCCTAGTTTCATTCTTCGTTTTACTTCTTCTTCTTTACATCCAGTCATATTCACCAACTGCCCTAGGTATAAATAACTATCAACTATCTCTACAATATGATTATCTATATATGTATTATATTAGTAGCACTAATCGTTATGTCAGTTTTATATATTCTGCATTTACTGTGAAGTAAAATTATTTATATTTTAATCTATTTTAATTATCCCAAGTGGATTCTCTATTAGCCTCCTGTTTTTATTACAATGTCCTTGGTTTTGTTCACTATCCAGAAAAACTTAATTTTAACTATTGACGGCTATGTAAACAAATTAATTTCGTTTGCATAGCATTAAATTAAATTAATAATGTACATAAGTTGAAACAAAAAGATCAAAAAAAAGTCGTAACGATAAAAAGTGGTCGGTCTATACAAAAATTACTGTGACCCTTGCTATCGTGCGCATACTATGTACATACATACATACATATATGTGCGGTTCGTCTTCTGCGCTAGTAGCAAAAATTATGCACACATTGACCTTCTTCGTGACTCGACCTGGAAAAGTCATGGTAAAATCAAAAATTTTAATTTATTAACTCGATAACGTAAATTGGAGCCATTAGTAATATTCGTGCTCGAGTCGTAAACGTATTAAGTGCACGTGCAATAATTTATTCGTATAGCGAAACGGAGACAATTAATTAGCGTTTTTAAATTCGAGAGAAATATTAAAAATTACGAGCATATCCGCCGTCGAATGGGAACCATGTCAATATCAAGGTTAATTTGCAATAAATTCGTCAAAGTACATATATTATGTACATGTGTATTAACAAAATGATATTATAGCAGTGGAAGATCACTCAAGGTGTTAACGTTGAGCAAATTTGTATGCTTACACTAAAATGTACAAGTAAATTTATTTTTATCTTTAATTAATTCAACAAATAGTACTCTCCATGATCCTTAATTATTAAGGTGAATTTAACTTCTGTACATTTTGTAGTATTTTTCAAGGTAAGAAAAATTTAACCAAAAAAAGGTCACAGTGGAATATTTTGGGTGGAAGGTTGAAGGAAACAAAAATCAATATTTTACATGCTGTCACATTTATTTGGTTTCATCAAATTAGTATGTAAGAGGAAACCAAATAAATGATGAAAAACTTTTGCCAGTACAATAAATACATGATAGATATATGTATGTACATACATACATATTTAATAAAATTATATTTTTTATAAATTCTTCTAAACTTACTGGATGAGGACAAAATGGAACTAACAAAAGAAACAGAGTAATCATAAGTCATAGATAAAAACTTAAGCATTGAAAACTTTATTATAAAACAAATACATTACAAAATATAATTACTACAACATTATAACTTTGGACTATGAAAACAATTTTCACTGATTAGTATGTACATATAATTATGAATTATATATATACACATACATATATCACCTTAATACTAATTTACACAATTGTAAGTCATTATATTCATTGTTCGTAATGTACATTTATGAAAGTATTATTTAATCCTAAAGTCACTAAGCCACTCATTGTTTCTTGTGCATAGAAAATTTTTATTTAATTATATTTATGTGGTAGAAAAATATATTCTATTCGTATCTATTATTGTATACTTTAATGCACCATGTGTGTATGACCAAGGGTGTCAATCAAGAAATTTATCCTAATTCTACATATACAATAACGAAATAAATACATATGTTGATTGATATACATATAAGATTGATTAATTTAACATTTTGGTCATTGACTTTATTTAACTATGAACGTATTTCTACTGATAATTCGTATAATACCAGTTTGTTGATATATGTACATATATAGTTTTTCCTCCGAAAGAAACATACTGTATAAAAAAAAATAACTACATACTAATTTCCCACAAAGAATTTTGTTATATATCCTACATACCTACATATAAAAATGTTAACAACAATATAAACATATAAATTCATCCTTTGAGTTAATTTAAAAAAAAAAAATATCTAATATTTGGTATTTATAAATTATTTATCCTAATCGGATAAAGTATTGTGATCGTACGAAAATTCGACCTCGAGATTTTGACTGATTTGGATCAACTATCATCCCCTGATCACGTTTTCATGATTTTTCATAGAAACTATCAAGTCTATCAAGCTGAAATTTCATATCTATTATCTATTTTGTCGAAATTTCATATCTATAGTTTTCACGTTAGCCGTAAGAGATACTGTGATTTTGGTCAACATCTGACTACCGGAAGTGGCAGTTTTTCCTATTTGAATATATGCCGAAGATCGTATTTTACATACGCGCGCGCACTCAACACAGTGATTTCATGGTATGCATGTATGTATGTATGCTGGTTGGTGTGGTGGTGTGCATGCATTTTATTTACTTACGTACTTAAAAAATTAATTTCGTTACTCTTTGTATTCCTCAAATATATGGATAAAGTCATGGGTTAGCCACACCCAAATTTTTTTTAGTAATTACTAGGAATGTATACTAGTCTAGATAATTGAATACGTGCCGCGAATAAGGTGGTAACTATCAAAAGTTGTATTTTACAGTATTCAAGAAAAACACTTTTTATTCCACTGAGCGCGCGAAAAAATCCAACGCCAACGTTGGCTTATCAGTAGAAACGAAGGAGATAGAGAAGATTTTTATAGAGTGGACGAATGACGTAAGCACATAGCAGGTTATTCCACAAAAAACTGGATTTTGAAAAAATGTTAGTTACCACCTTATTCGCGGCACGTTTTCAATTCACTAAGAATTTTTTTTTTTTTTGATAAATTAATCTTTGGAATGATTGACAAAACAGTTTAACCAACAAGTAACCAAATTTTTTTATTATATAAATATTTATTTTTTATGCAAAATAACAAAAAGTATCAAAAATCAAGCAAACTTTCAGGATGTTTACATAATGTCAAAATTTAAAAAAAATTATACTTTTACAAGTATCATACATATATGTACATATGTATATGAGAAACCCTGTTTAGTTCATTTTAATAAGGTACAACTAACTATAAAAAACCAAAATCAAAAACATTTAATACATATAAATATAGTAAAAAATGCATAGTAAGTATGTAGTCAACCCTGATGATTAACATCATATCGAGAAACACAATTGTTTTACTCCAATAATAATTAAGATTATTAGAGGTAATGTTCACTTAATACTCACACTCACTTGTAAAAATTTATAAGCAAATACAAATTGTATTGTATACTTACAGAGATATCAGTCCAATAATTTTGTATATACATATGGTGTAGGTATACATAAAGCCTACGAATTTCAATATGAAAAACAAAACATTAACAACTTCTGATTTATCTTTGGACACTACCAAGAAAACCCCATAACTTCTAAAAAAAATAAAACTTTTAATTGCTATAAATTCTTGTTACACTCATCAAAGTTCCATGAATGGTGTACATTCCGTCTGAAATGTAAAATAGTCGATAGTCGATAGTCAAAGGTTAAGCAAATGAAGAAAAATTAAAAAATATGTACTACATAGATATTTATCAGTGAAAAATATTTAAACCTCAAAATTTTCATGCAAACACAAAGCAAAAGAAATTTTTAAAAATAAAACTGTTTTTAAATGTAATGTAAAGAATTGTAAACTTAATATTAATTACAAAAATTTAGATTTTTATTAAAATTAACACATCTACAATTATTTAATTATTATAAAAAATGTAATAAGCAGAAATATGTACATACATACCTTAAGTGTGCATAGAATCAAATAACGAGTTGAAAGCCATTCCCCATCCAACAATAAATTAGAATTTGAAAAGTTAAGTAAGATAATATTTCAAAGAAGAAATAATACAACGGGTGATGTCATGTTGTGTGCGTATTACTACAAAATTAAATTTATTGAATACCAATCAAGCAAAATATAAAAATATTTACAATAAATAAATAATTGATAATTCAAGCCACGGGCTCCCAACCTATGGGTCGTGAAGGGTTTTCTGTGGGGTCGCTAACTGAATCAGTAAACTAAAAAAAAATATTGACTATGCAATTTTCATTTAATCGGTGTCTTGATATTTGAATAATATTTTTTGCCTTTTTCAAATATATCGGGGTCGCGGGTCACTTGGCTCTTATTTATAGCGGAGGCCACTCGAAAAAGGTTGGGAACCTGTGACTTAAGCCATCAAATACATATGAAGTTTATCTAAAGTTAGAATTTACAAACATGCAAACATAGAATAGCGTAAGTGATTATGGTTAATTTTACAAGATCTATTATACGCGGAATGCTATGTAACAATACTAGCCATAGCATAAACATTTACATTGTAAGTTTACAAGACTATCGATCAATACCGTTTTACTTTATCCCTACACAGATAAAGTATTGTTGTTTATCGGAAAAATTTTCAAAATGTGAAAGGTTCACATTTTTCTAGCTTAGTATTGTTTTAATATCATTCCATTAAATAAAAGTTTCGTTCATTTCAACCCCGTAAATAATTTTCAAAATAACTACAGCGGCAAGGAGTTGAATGAACAAATAAATATTTAATAAAAATATATATAATATTTCAATATTTTTTTGCATTCGCCTATACCAGTGGTCGGCAACCTTTTTGGAACCCGGAGCCAAATCAGCGAAAAATCCAAAAAAAGGCAAATTTTCGGAGCCGCCACATATTATTTAATAAAAAAAAATATATACATATACGGATTTTAATGTTATTTTTAAAAGCTAATGCGACTTTTGAACTGGTACATTTTCGGACAATTTACATAAATTCGGAACGTATTTAGTGTTCTTCAATTGCATCGGTGCATTAAATCATTCGTCACTTAATTGATTGCGGTACGAATTTTTCACAAATTTAATCGAAGAAAAAATTTTTTATTTAAAATTACAATTTATTTATTTTATTTTACGAAAAGTGTTGGATTATAAACGGAGCCGCCAACTTTCGCGCCCGGAGCCGCATGCGGCTCCGGAGCCGCCAGTTCCCGACCACTGGCCTATACTCTATCCAACTTAAGAAGCGTCTTGATTTCGCGCACTAAAAAAAAAGAGAGTTGTGGTTATCCGAGATTTACGACTCTGGTTGGTTATCGTTGATATTTATTCCGAGAAGCCGAGATGGTGACGAAGCTCATTGATTAGGATGTTTCTTATGTTGGAAAGAGTATAGTATATAAAAAATCACAAGCATTCCATTACCAGATCCGATTTTACCTGGGAGTCGTCTTTCCTAAGTAATTTATTATTACGTTTTCTAATTCTATTGGCTAGAATCGGAGTAAACAAATCAGGATTCGGTAAACTATCGCCTGAAACTTTATCAAAGGTGAAATTAAACATATCGTAATTTCATATTATATTCAAATAAATCGATTCAACGTTGGATCATAGGAAATTTACAACACATAATAAATGTATACCTGTATTTATATTGTTACTTTTGATTTCCCATAGATTGCCGAACATTTGTGGAGATATTTTTCGCAAAATATACGAAGACAAATATCCAATGATTAAGGTACAAAGAAATCCAAGTACACCCGACCACATATAAGACAATCGGTATAAATAAAAATATTCACTAAAAAAAACACAACAACAAAATATATATTCATATAGATTACACGTATGAATAAAAATTTAAAAAATAATTGAATAGTTTTTACCTATTATCCGTTACAGTTGAATTGCGATTAACATTCAAAAAAGGAGATATACTATTTGCAGTTGCGTTACAACCATCAGTGTATCTTTCTAAATATGGAGGCTGCGGTTTAGGACCTCCGAATCCAATCCAAAGCGACAAGGCCAATCCAAACAACATTCCAATCAATGATCCCTATTTAAAAATGATTAAACTACAAAACTTGCTAGAAAAATATCATAGAATATTAACCACGTAAACACTCTTAGTATTACAGTTAATACTACTGTTTTATTTTTTAAAAATAAACGGTTTGATTGTCTGTTTCTTCTAAGCGCGTATGTAAGAGGGGGATTTAACAGTTTTTGCAACAAATATACTCGGCACACTGTTTTTGCAAAAAAAAACAAGGTATAGTGAAGTGTGAATCCCAGATATAAAAGTGCCAAATTATGGCTAATTTAAGCAGTTCAGTAAATAATCAAAGACTTCTATTAATATGTAGAACACTAATACTAAAGTGTTCATAGACTGGTCAAAATTCTGTTAAAATGAAAAGATAACAAAACGGAATAGTTTAGTTTAGTAAATACCATTTCGTTCGCTCCCAATGTAAACATTCCTAGAGTGAAAACTCCAAAAAGTGGTCCTCCGACAACGCTGAAAATCGTCAGAGCCGATTGCAAAATTCCTCCGAGGTATTGTGCCAAAAATGCAATAGCCAAACAGGCCAAGCCATAAGTGCATGCTACAGATTTTGTCAAAACTGCTAGACCTTTCTCCGGAATTGGTATTTTCTTTATAGACTTATACAGTGGCTTAAATGAAAAAAAAAATTAAGATGTAGGATGACATTCGATCAAAAGAAATGTAAAAAGAAACTACAAAAACCTTAATATAATCTTGTAAAGTGACGGCAGCCAAACTGTTGCAGCCTGCTGAAATTGTAGATAACGAAGCGCTGAAAATGCCGGCGATGAATAAGCCGGCCAATCCGGGAATTCCGCCCATTGTGTCGACTACGTAATAAGGCATCAGTTGATCTATAGAACTTATCTTATTGTCTAATATTGGATCGCAGTTATAGTACTTAGAAAAAATGGCGAGACCGCTAAAATTAAAAATCACAATTGGAGGTAGATATCAAACATTGTACAATGGGCACGTCACTCGTATGAATGATTACATCTCGTTGACATTTACTTTGTACCTGAAAGATGTGCTCAAGCTCAATAAGGTCAAAATGGGCCAATTCCACCACAGGCACTTTTGTGAAGTTTTCAAATCTTTCACGGTGAGTAATCTTTGCACCTATGCCAAAAAAAATCACGTTCAATGCAAAAAAAACATATACACATAGTCATTGAAATCGCATTTCTTTGATCGTTTCGTTCTTTTCACAATTTTAATATTTTTAAATTTTTACTATACTTCATCATTTTTAGCCGTTCACCATCCACCGCTGGATGAAGGAATCTTCATTCCTGTCTGTCTTGAGCAATCGGCATCCACTCGACTCCACACATTCTTCTCAATTCATCAGCACATCGTCCACTTGGTCTACCTTGCTTTCTTTCACATCATCTCGCATACCATTCCAGTATTTCACGCGTTCATCTGTCATCCATTCTTCTCGCTATGTGTCCACTCCAACTTTTTCACACGTTTCGCTATATTTTTATTTAACGGGTTAATTAGCCCAAATACCTTTTTTACATAAAGGTACATATTACATCTACTATATAAAATTCAATGTTTGTTTGTTTGTGATTCCGCTATGCAAATCTACAGTTTTCAACTTAGAACCGCCAAACTTGGAATACTATCTCATGATACCCCAAGTCAGACCGTAGGTGGGTTTTGGAAGGGGTCGGATCAGGGGTCAAAAGGGGCCCCATACAAATTTTTTAATCTGAAAAAAATTTTGTACTGGAGAATAAATGTTTTTATTTGTTTCAATTTTTCATTCAATTTGTTTGTACTGGAGAATAAATGTCACCCGCCCGAGCAACGCCGGGCAATTCAGCTAGTTACATATACATATATATACATACATATTTTATATGACACTAAGAATTTAAAAAAACAAAATCTAAATAAATAAAAAAGAAATAATAATAAAAATAATACTATAATTTACATCTTTTAATTTTGATTGCAAACCGCGCCAGGCTGATGTTGAAAATGTCAACATCAGCTGACAACGAATTAAATAGTTTGAGAGCAGTAACCACCGGGCTGAACCCCATAAGCACTGTTCTGCACCCCGGCACAACAAAAAGCTTGTGACCCCGTGCACTATGATACAAATCCGAAGTGAATAGTTGGCGGCGCTCCAGTACTTCCCCATTGAACATATGTCCATTTATAATCATGAACATATGTTTCAACAGGGATACTTTCCTCCTCCACTCCAAATACCTCATGCCAGTCATACCCGTAACGAATTTAGTTGGGAAGAGAAAAGGGTAGTAGTCGTACATCCTTTTATGTATGTAACGGGCAAATTTTTTATCTACCCTTTCCAACATATCAATGTACAACTGTTCATGAGGAAATAAAATAATTGAATTATATTCCAGTTTAGATAAAACTATGGAATAATAAAGAATCTTAATTACGTCAACATTGCGTAATAACCCAGAGTTCCTCATTAAAAAGGCTAGAAGATTTAATGTTGATTTAACCACATTAAGAATTTGGGAATGGAAGTTAAACTTCGAGTCAAAGATGACTCCAAGATCAACAATTTCCATTACCCTCTGCAATGCTTCATCACTCATGGAATAGTTGAAGACTGTAGGATTATAAGATCTGTCACTGGTCATACTTCTAACCATGTATTCCTCTAACAATCTCTTCTTGTTAAACCGAGCATACACCTTTCCATGCTTCTCTGTGTGCACTGGATCTTGCGTAACATTCTTGAATTCAGCATTCACGTTTCACATCCATACGTCATAACTGGCAGTACGCATTGGTCGTATGCCATCTTTAAGCATAGCGGGATGTTGGATTTAAAAACTATGTTCATTCTACTATATGTACTTAATATGATACAATTTTTTTTTAAACTACTGTAGGAATCCCAATGCACGTGTAAAGCATACACGAGTCGGTACCATCCAGGTGTTGTAAACTCATTAAGATTCCCCAGAAACATATCTCAGCAAACACATAAAAGACTCGGGTCATGAACCCATTAAAATTCCCTAAATTGAATCTGTGGGAAAACACATAAAACCGATAAATTCATTATCGCTTTGGGAACAAAGACTCGTCGCATGCACCTCATAAAATATTCCCACGGGTTCTACCCTTTCCATTTGGCTCGTCTAAACACAAATGCGCACTCGAGTGGTTTAAATACGCCACCATCGTCCGCAGTCAATCACTGTTCCTGAACTCTCTCCACTGAAGACAACCACTACGGGACTCCAGCTCTCAACCCACTGGGCCCTCAACGGGCTACCACGGAGATGAACGTTACAAACAAACGAAACAAACACTCGTCAGTCGAACTCACACTGCCCACGAAGACCGTCCTCACGCTGCTCAAGACAACCGTACTCATCGTGGCACATCACGTCACGTCGTCCACCTCAAGACGCACTCACGGACACAGTACTCCGGACGACACACGATTAATCCATCGCACGCAACTACGTAGATACCTAACGACCTTTTTTTTTTACTATATGTATGTACATATGTAGATACCTATACATATGTATATATTTATCGAAATGCAAAATCTTACTGAGATTAATACCGTTTAATGTCTGTAAGTCAACTTCAACAGGTAGATCTGAAAATCGTCTCTGATTTTTTACATTCTATACACTGTTCTGAAAACTCTTTCAGTCGTTAAAATATGAGCATTCTGACTGTTTTGTACAAATTTATCGATTTCATTATTATTGGCCGATTTTATTATATTCAACGATTTTATATGGGCGTCAGAAATTTTATGTAGGTGTATTTTTTTCCTTAGACAAGATTATAATTTTCTTTCGTACTGCCTGGGAAACACAGAACAGTTTTGCCACGATTTTGACAGTCGTAAATTTTTTATCAGAATCGATTCCTAAATTTTTAACTGATCTACAAGAAAAGCAACCTAAACCTTTATTTTCTACAATTAACCATTCATTAATATTTTAAAATGATCAAATTGTGTCCGAGTCCAGCATGATGGTAAATCTACAAAATTAAGTTTTTTAGTGATGAAGTGCAGTAATAAAATATAAATAAAAAAAATAATCAAACGATTCCCGATGATAGATTGAAATTGCAAATACGTTCGCTAAATTCAAGTTCTCTCATCAGAGGGACAGGGAAGACTGAACTAATTTGAAATTTTGGTTCCTTTAGTATAATGGTAGCGGTACAGCTGCTTTAGAAATTTTGTTAAAATAAGAAAGCCGACAATTCAAAGAAAGATATCGTAAATTATCGAAAGAGGCCCGTTGCAGTTCGACCATAGTGTGACAGACAGTGCCGACCATAAAGCAATAAAACTTTTTGCGCATAACCGACCAAAATAAATAGAATCTAAAAACCCTCGAATTCTAAATGTTATATTCAAGTAACACACATGCATCCAGCTTTTTCAAAACATAATAATATTTTAAATGGCTTTTGGCTACAGATAAGATGCCTTTGTCGGAATTCCAGTCAAAGATTGTGATTTAGGAGTCATAAATGTAAAAAAAATTCACCTTCTAACATTTTTTCGGCAATAATTATTGAAAGAGCACGGAAATTTTGGTTTTTTACGAAAAGGAGCGCTAAATTTACAGATTTCACGAAAGGGTACGCTACTTTTTCAAACTTCACGAAAGGGAACGCCCGCTCCCTGCCGCTCCCGCTGAATTCGAGCACTGACTAGAAATAATCTTATAACGGGTGTCACACATATCTCCAAAACTAATAATACTAAGATAATGAAAAAAAATCATTTTGAATCTTATCTTATCTTCTTTCTAATAATATGCTAATTTTTGACAAATGGATAAATATATTAAAGCCAAAATTGGCGCTTACGAAAATTTTTTGGAATAAAATGATTTGATTGAATTTAAAAATTTCCACATACGAGAATTGTAAATTAAATCTAAAGAAACGTGATACGATTTCAATAATCAATACTGGAAAATAAAATTATGCATACAATAAAATTTGTTATATTAAAATAATCACCTGTGTTTGATTAACTGCATACAGTGATAAATATGTTACCATACCTCCGATAATAAGAGACCACCATGTATGCCTCACAGTTGGATCTAAGCTGAAACTAAAAAAAAAACCCATTAAAAAACACATAAAAAAAAAAAAAATACACTTTAAACTTATCAACAGCTTACTTCAATAATTCTATACGACCTCGATCTTCAGCTATACTCCAAATAGCAGAGAGTCCCCCGTTGACAATGGCTGCATATATTATGATACTGTACACAGCAGCAAACATCAAAATCGACTGGAATACATCGGTGACGAGTACGGCTTTCATACCGCCAATTGTGGAATAAAAAGTACACACCAATCCTGAAATCATCATCACATTCGTCACATTCAATCACAGTGCATATCTTAAGGTACATACGGACGACTTGAAACCTATTAAAAGGATCGAGAATGTCTTGGAAAGGCCAGTGACGGCTTCGAGGGTGATAGCCGGAGCATATATAACGATACCGATATACAAAACCATTTGTAAAGTGTACGCCAGAGACGCTATCAAACGTATTCTTTTACCAAACCGCATTCCCAAGTACTGAAAAATTAAACAATATAAATTTTCACACAATGCAGACAACCAACGCGCTTGTACATTATTTAGTATTCCGTAAGATTATCTATGTAATTGGTTTATAATTGTTGTTAAATATTGAATGTCGCTCAAAAATCATGTAATGTTATCAATACGCACACATATAAGCATTCAGATCGTTTAAAGTAAAAATGCAACAACTATCGCGTATACTCTGTCCAATTTGAGAAACATCCTAAATAGTTTTGACCGATTTAGAATCAATCTGCTCAGACTACCCGACTTTGTCACCATCCCGGCTACTCGCCATAAGCATTAACGATAAAAAGTCGTAAATATCGAACGGCAACAGCCTTCTTTTTCTTTAGTTGTGCGAAAACAAGGTGCTTCTCAAGTTGGCTGGAGTATAGCATAGAAGTAGACTGGAAAATATCGCAATCATAAAAATTTATAGTACCGTTAATAGATGTGCATTCAGCACGCATTTATCGAACAATCAATATCAATTTAAAAAGCAGACACAGTTAAGTAAGATGTGATCGTAACAGCTAACAATAATTCATAATATATAGAACATGACTGGATCTAAAGAAAAAGGAATAAAACTAGGATGGAGCGCTTTTGGGAGAATCAACATAGTGTTTTTAAATCCAACATTCCGCTATGCTTACAAAAGAAGGCATACGACCAATGCGTACTGCCAGTTATGACGTATGGATGTGAAACGTGGATGCTGAATTCAAGAATGTTACGTAAGATTCAGTGTATATAGAGAAGCATGGAAAGATCTATGCTCGGTACAACAATAAGAGATCGTAAGAGGAATACATGGGTAAGAAGCATGACTGAAGTGGTAGATATAGCGGAACGAATGAAAAAGTAGGAGTGGACACATAGCAAGATGGATGGATGGCAAACGGACGCGAGAAATACTGGAATGGTATCCGAGAGGATGTGAAAGAAAGCAAGGTAAACCGAGTGGATGATGGGCTGATGAATTGAGAAAAATATGTGGAGTCAAGTGGATGCAGATTTTTCAAGAAAGACAGGAATGGAAGAGGATTGGTGGTGAACACCTGAAAATGATAATGATGATGATGATAATATGTTACAGGCAAAGTGTGAAAATCCGCATTGTATAAAATGCCTAGGCATGACCAACGTGAAAAATGCACTACGTCAGTGCTTCCCAAACTTTTCAGTTTGGCGGACCGGTAGAAAATTTTCTCAAGCACCAGGGACCGGTGCTTAATTTATTAATTATTTTTCTTTTTATATGTCCTATAAATATGTAATATTAGCCAATTTGACATGGCTGTAAAGTCTTAATAAACAAGAATATAAAATAAATTTTGGAAAATGGTACCAAATTATATATGTATTTACATTTGAAGAGACAGACAATCTTTGGAAATATGTATCACAAATTTATAATTTAATACACAGTACTAATTATAAAATAAATTTTAATCAAGCTACAGTTCTTAAAATTAAAATGATATTAGCTAACAGTGACTATTTAATGCGAAAGGTGGGCCTGGTTATTGTTAACATGTTATCAAGTCGTGGGTCTATTGTTTACAGTGCTACACGCAAAGGGGACTTAATATCCATACTTTTCCTGTATTTTGTCTTAATAATAGTCATGGATGAAAAACCAGTTTCGCAGAGGTAAGTTGAAGAAAATGGGAGGAGAACTTTCAAGGCTATTTTAGCAAGTTCAGGATATTCTGCTTTGCCATCTTCAATCTTTCGTCAGCTTATCAACAGCTTATCTTGCAAAATGACATTTAAATCAGCCTTTGATGCAATAAATGGATTTCTGATCCATCCAGTTCCTATCCGTAGATCGTCTTCTCTTGGAAATTAAAATTCGAAACGGTCAATTAATCCAGTCAAGTTGCTTGGAAAATTTTTCGGAGTTTGCCCTGCAAGTTCAATGGATTAACTGTCATTTTTTGCAAAAAGCGTTTTTTTTTTTTTTCGCTAAAATAAAGTATCCATAGTAACTACTTGTAAATAACCCCAAACGGCCAATTGTATATTCTATGTTCCATTCATTTAGGTCTGACTACCTGAAAGTCTTAACCCAATAGAAATTGTGTAGACATTCAAACAAATATACAACTCTAGGAGTGTCGGTATTTAATTATTTTATATAATATAAAAAAAAATATATATAAATATGTTTAAAAATATCAGGATCTGGTCAAAAGGATCTGAGATAATTGTGCGGACCAGCAACATAGGGTTCATGGACCGGTGCCGGTCCATGGACCACCACTTTGGGTAGCACTGCACTACGTTTCATAAATTGAAATTAAAGTATAAGAAAGAAAGCACGAAAAAAACTGGTTCAAATTATTATTCTTCGCAATCAGCTAGTCGAATTAGTGAGATAAAAAATTCATACTTTGACTGATTAAACAATATGGGGAATTCACACTTTGCCTGTATACATACATATATGTATGTATGTACATATATACATATTACAGTGCAATCACAAGAACGCTTTCTGCAATTATTAGCTAAAACTATAGATACTTTTCAAATAATGCACTGCCGTTTTAAGCTCGGTGCTAAAATGTGTATACAAACCTCGTATGCGCTGACTTTTTGCAACTTAAAGAACACCGGCAAGTATAAGTAAGCCGCTATCGGTGTTGAGATTCCGTACGAGATGTTAATTATTATGAATTGGGTCCCGTACATGTAATTTTCCGAAGATACACCTAACAGAGTTATCGCAGACATGAAAGAAGCCATTAACGAGAAGCTGACGGGCACAAAAGACATATTTCTATCAGCTAATAGGTATTCCTAAAAAGTAAAAAATACATACTAATTAGAATTACTCGGTATTGAAACATTTTAAATACATTAACCGGTTAACCGATAGAATTGAATACGATTTGTACGAATAACACATGTATGTACAATGTTTAGATTGCATTTTGCACACACTTTTGCATATTGTGTTGGATAAACAACAAACGATAAAATACAATGAGAAATTAGAATAAAAATGTGAGTCAATATTATGAATTTATGTGCATAATTTACATATTTGCGGAATATAACAGGTCAAAGTGTTGGTTTTTTTTTTATTTTCTTGTGAATATTTATGAAATACTATGTATGTATTACGATAAGTACATATAAGCAATAAAAGGTTAAGCAAAGATAGTAAACATACTGCAATACAAAATAACTTGTTATTTACTTATCTCTGTAAAAATATATACAATATGAAGTTCAAAATGATATTATATATAATTATTTTGTTGTAATGTTCTTGAATAAAATTACACCGTAAAATGATGATGAAATAGCAAAATGGAATGTACAAACTTGAGTAGTCTTCTGCTTTCCTCCTGTAAATCGATAGTATAGTCCGATCGCTATAGATATTAAAACCATTAATATCATAATAGCATAATCCCAACCGTCGAAGTTTACTTCTGCAGCCATTTTAAAGAAGAAAAACTGATCTTTTACAGCACAAAGATAATTTCCCGTTTCCGCTGTAACAATAAGTCTTGTAAGTATTGAAAAATTATAGCAACAAATCATCGTACATATGTATGTAAGTTATTAAGAATTATATACCAAAAGTTAACACGTTTTATATACATATGTACATACAGTAATACATTTTTCGCGTCATATTTTAATTTTAATAAGACAATAAGCTTTAGTAATAAAATTCATTGCCGTTGATAAACTTTATGATCGGAATGTAAAATCTCATGTATAACGGAGATAAAGGCTATTGCTCAATTACAAGTGTTGTGTACGCGTATAATCCTTTTTAAGGCGATATTAAGTTAGTACGCAGTGATTATAAAATTAATATGTTGATTTTAAATAAACTTAAGATCGGTACACAACGACTATGCTAACGGTAGTTTTTAACGTAACTTTTTACACCAAGAGCAGTCGTTGACACCTTACATAAGATTTTTTTAAACATTTGCGGTCCAAAATCAAATAAGGCATATACATATACATATATAAAAACACAGAATCGGCCAAGAATGTTGCGACACACAGTCGTAGATGTGACTTGACTCTAAGGTGGGATTTTTTTAAAGATATCTTTTATATTTTTCCAATGATTTTACGGTAAAATGCAAATATGGAGTTACCTTTTTGATGTCTTCATAATGCGCCGCAAGAAAAAAAATTTTTTTAAACGACATTGTTTTGGGTAAATTTTTTTATAAGGTGACTTTAAAATTCATTATTTCAATAGATTATGAAAACAGAAAAGGCGCCGCAGGAAAAATTTTATTTATTCGACAACGTAACAAAAACTTTTTACAAAACTTGTGATTAGGAATACTTTATTTATAGTGCGTATAGTATTAGTACATATAAAGTAAAAATTTGTGAACGCAAACTGTAAAAGATTATTACCACTTTTGGCTTATCTCCTATACATACATTGAACAGAAAGCAGTAGCTGCAATTTTAAGCCTATTATGGATCTATATACATACATAGATATAGATTTATTATGTGAATTGCTGTTTTTTTCTTCTAATTTTAAAGGGGGGGGGGTAAAGTTTTATTTTGAAGTTATATGTATGTATCTATTGTCTATATATTAATATGTATCTTAGACTATATACATGAGCCGCTACTTTTGAAATTTTGAGTTAATGGTAGTTGCGGTTACAAACGGATATGATACATGTATTTATTTTTAAAGAGTTTACAGTCGATAAAAATGGACTCACACCACTTTTAAAAAAATAACGGTTCATATGTAAGATGTTGATATGTGATTTTACATCTAATAATATGCAATATGTTTATATTTTACATCTAATAATATGCAATATGTTTATATTTTACATCTAATAATATGCAATATGTTTATATTTTACATCTAATAATATGCAATATGTTTATATTTTACATCTAATAATATGCAATATGTTTATATTTTACATCTAATAATATGCAATATGTTTATATTTTACATCAAATAATATGCAATATGTTTATATTTTACATCTAATAATATGCAATATGTTTATATTTTACATCAAATAATATGCAATATAATTTTTACAATAACAATAATAAGAATAGGAAATATTTGTGCAAACAATTCCTGAGATAGACATTGAAGGAATTCTATTAAAAGTTTATATACAGTAGCGCAAGAATCTGCCTGGCTGACGGACTGACTGGGTAGCCTCACACTAGAGAACATCACTAACTCACATTACACGGGTTGCTAACCACCCAATGACACTGTCAACGGGCAGTTACTAGTTTTTATATATTTACCGTGAAAGTTGTTAAGAAATAAATTGTGCATTTTAATTTTGCACAAAATAAGTAAAGTTTTATTAACAAACCAAACTACATATGTATAGTTAAATATAACAAACAATTAAAGTGCGCGTATGGGAATTTTTTAGATACAATTTGCCTGTAAAAGTCAGCTTCAACAAAATATTACGTATTCGCTTTTTTATTGAAAACGTTGCAGTTATTATCAGTGTACAAATATTTCGCGAGAACGTGTGGACAAGCATTATAATTGTAAAATAATCCGATTTTATGTTATAAACTATAATTTTCATATTAGAAATAATATTACTTACCCACGTTGGTGAACGGGAAAACTTCATTAGCACACGAACAGACAACACGATAAACCGCGGAAGACTGAAATGTCATAGACGG
This sequence comes from Parapsyche elsis, assembly GCA_022651745.1. NCBI lineage: Eukaryota > Metazoa > Arthropoda > Insecta > Trichoptera > Hydropsychidae > Parapsyche > Parapsyche elsis. The sequence continues at coordinate 2,006,129 of JAGVSN010000032.1, forward strand.
GTTTTGCCACTCAGTGGTACCAACCTCTTTCAAATGTTTAAATTGAAAATATTTACGCATGGCATTACTTTTCAGAGATGCAAACCGTTTTTAAATTGAACCAGATGAACCACTGTGATTTGATTGAACCAAGACCGGTCAGAAATGGCATGGTTTATGGTTCAGTTCGCGTTATTAATAAAGGGTTCGCAGCCTGACCGACTTGGTTGTTGTGGCTGCGACTGCTTTCCAGACATACAATGTCAAATTCTATACAAAAAAAAGATTCTTGTCCGTTAGCCCCACGCCGGAAGTAGGCGTACCAACAAAAGTGCTTCCCACCGTTTGACAATCGCCTCCCTGAGAGTGTATTGGAGAAGCGTGTATATGTGCATTGTTGACATATTGAAACGTCAGTCAAGTGTGAAATTGACCAATAATTGAACTACGTTAATACATCAATGATTTACTTCTAGAGCAGGGCAGATAGTCTTATAACCTTCCAAGTATTCCCTGCTATGGTATACCTTGAGCTTGACGAGCTCAGCGCTCCCATGTACGAACGATGACAGCCGACAGCCGATACGATTATACTTAAAATCATTTGAGTTTAGGACTACTAGTTTGAATCCAATGAACAACCGAGTGAAGAATGAACCTTCACAGCAAACTGTAACTTTGCTATAGGCCAGTGAGTACATCTTCGATTGCGACGAGACATTCGTTTGGGTATTAGAGATTTTTTTAAGAGAGACTCGGTTCAAAGTGGGCGGCATCCACCAGGATCGATAACCTAGACATAGGTGGTGTAGTAGGTGGTATAGGTGGTAGTGGTATGACATGCGGTATAGGCGATTACAATTTTCATTTATTTATTGGTCATGTTTGAAGGTTTACATATTTATAAACTTGTCAAGTTTTATTTTTACATATTGTCCATCATCGTTGAATTGACATTTGAAATTTTAATTGTTTTCAGACTGATGACATCGCTTCTTGACATCTTGGACTGCGACTAGACAAATTCTACGACGAGTTCGTTTTACTATCGCAGAATTCGCAAGTTCAAAGTACCGCCAAAGTACTCGGTTCAAAGTACCGCCAGAGCAGATCTGCGTTCGCCGTCGACCGAGATCGATAACGATTACATATTCATTTATTTATATACATGGGCGGGCGGCATTTCAGGTGTTTTGTGATAACAAAATACCTAGATCACTTTTATTTGTAATGCTACTTTTGGAATATTATTTGTTAAATAATGGATTTGGGGATTTGAGTGGCCTATGTGTAAATCAGAGCACTAATTGATGTTTAAAGACAATAGCTATTTCTGGCACCACCTGTTTATTGAATCTATAGCACCTACACAATTATTAAATTGCCAAATCGCTTCGAAAGTCTTAGCTGTTTCTTTCCATTTATTTATATTCAGTTGTAGGTATCTGAACAAAGCTATCAAAGGGATTCTTTGGTATTTAAAGCACCGGCTACGAAAAAAAATTCGCAAAAATTTAATAAACAATCGGCAAGTACTGGTAGATAGCATCCAAAAAAATTTTGTCACCTGAACCAGAAAGTGCGCCAGACACATTTGGGAGATATGTCGCAACACATTTGAAAGATCTAAATACATTTCAGCAGAGTATAGCCCTTAAATTTATTTCAAAAATAATTTCTTATGCCAGGATGGACAAATTATCGCTTCAATCTGCTTTTACTCTAAACTCACCCCCCCTCCTTCTATACCGTTTCAATCTCCAGCATAATCCACTTCATCAAATAGTTTCCGTACCTATAAATACTCTTCTTATCACAAGGTGTCCCCGCCAATAAAATTGCCTCTGCTACCCAACTCAATCAAGATATCTCGAATAACAGCGCTACCGTACGTGAAGCTTGTGATGGTTTAAAAGATTTTATTGCATTTAAAAAAAAAATTATTTATGTAGATATACATACCTATAGATATATTTTTTCAATACATTTTTTAAGAACTTTCTAGATAGCCCAACATGTTTCAGGAATAATTCTTGATAAAAATTGTGACGATATTGCTACGCTAAACTTCATAACTTCTGCCTCTTGCTAAATATCTAAACGTTATGACAAATCTTTCTACAGTACTCGCAGATTCTCTCATGACAGTATCTTGTTTTGTTATTAATGGCCTCACCATATTCAATAGGTCATCAAAGATGTAGTCCATTCTCAAAGGTATAATGATACCTTTGTGCTCTCAGGATGTGATATGTATGAAGATATATACATAAATATATATATTTTAAGGTTTTCAAATTTACTTTTTTTTTTCCTATACAAATTTCTGTACTATTACATAGATGGAGTTATAATACATGCAAGCCAAAGTAATTAGAATAATTATAAATATCGTTTATGAAATCCAAATATGCCACCAAGTTTATTTTGAAAAATTAAGTTAATCAACATCACAATTGTTCAAATCCCAGGATGAGTAAAATGTTTAAACAAAAAACTAAAACTAAACTAAATTGTATATAATACTAGCTGAATTGCCCGGCGTTGCTCGAGCGGGTGAAAAGTTTATGAATGAAAAAACCCCGACCCCTTCCAAAACCCACCTACGGTCTGACTTAGGGTATCATGAGATAGTATACCAAGTTTGGCGGTTCCAAGTTGAAAACTGTAGATTTGCATAGCGGAACGACAAACAAACAAACATTGAATTTTATATAGTAGATGTAGACAATAAAAATTACATTTTTAAGTTTTAAAAGTATATTTCACATAAGATTGAAAACAACATAAAATACAAAGTAGATTTAACAAATAATTTATCAAGCTATTTAAAAATTTTCTTTTCCAGTAACTCTACGAGTTTCACGGGTATTCAAAGAATATTACTCTTTGATTCCTTATTATCAGAATGTTTAAATTAATAGAATAGATGTTAAGCCCGCCTTGAGGAGTCACTATCCAGTCAGATACTGCCTCCTCAAGACCCTCAAATGAGGCCACACACTCTCAAATGAGGCCACCACCCCCCCCAAAAGAAGAGACCTTTCATTGGAGAAATAACCACAATGAATAGACCTTTCGTTGGAGACAACAGTTGTCCAGCAAATAATAAACTATTGTTATTAATGCTGAAGCAACTGCACATCACTGCTTTTAAATATAAAACTGATAATTTGTTAATAAAATAGTAATTACTATAAATATTATAGTAATACTTACATATATGATAACCTAACCAAACTGAACTCTTTCCCGTACCATTTAATAGTCATCTTAAACAATAAAAAGACATTTTAACAAACTCCACTGTTGGAATATGGTTGGATTTTAATCGCTCTTGGGCAAGTATGTATGTACGCTTTGTGTTGACACTCGAAAAATCCCCGAATTTAATGATTCACTACACTGATACAGTGTGATTCACTGCTCACTACCTGTTTTACTCGTCAGTTGCTTCTTAGCTTTTTCTTGACTTTGCCTAATAATTTCAATTGTAATATGACATACTGCTTTTATTTCATCGAATATCTCGTCATTATTCATTTGCCGTTCAATATTTTTTTGGAGATTTTAGAAATTCAATCTCATTTGTATTTTTACAAAGTTTTAATGTTAATATTTTTTAAAAAATAAAATATATTGTCCCTTTTTATCACACGTTGTTAAACATATTCTCGACTTAAAAGTAGTGCGTATGTTAAAATGACGAAATGACACATTCAGTGCAGAAGTTGAAACTATCTAGAGATGTTAAACCAAGAAAAAAGAAAATTTTCAAGTATTCTAGGAGAATATTTTCGGTATTGTAAGTCGAGAATACTCTCGACTTACAACACTACATATGTATGTATGTATGTATAATTTTTCAAATTTTTTTAACACAGATAACTGTGTACAATGATCTCTAAATTTTCTCGATCTTTTTACTATATCACGTGTCACTTAACCGTCTGGTAATTTGTTTTAATTAAGATGAAAGACCTTGACCTCGTCTTGATTACGCTAGATTTCTTTTGCTCTAAAAGAGTGCCATTTTGTTTGAAACTTTTACCAAAGGTTTTATTTCAAATTTTAATAAAATCTGGAGGCATCGATATTCTATCTGTAGATTCTTCTTGGTGTTATGCAATGACACTGATAGGGTCTAGGACTCTAGGGAGTCCTAGTCACGAAATTCTATTTTAAAAATTTTAGCTTAACAGTTTGTAAATTTGTTTTGAGGGAACTATAAAATTGACCAGTTTACGTACATTGTCTAGCTAGAATTTAATATATGTTATTCTGTAATAAAATAATTGAATCACTTATATTAAAAGGGCGTTAGTTACATTTTTTGGCGTTGAGTTATGAATGTAGTTTTACTGTAAAAGTGTAAAACCATATATCTATCTATCTTTTGACATTCGTTAAACATTAAAAGTCTAGCCGATTATAGTGATAACCGAAATCCAGATTTGAATTCCATATTAAAATTAGGATAAAGTAAAATTCGGGTGTGGCCAACCCATATATTTGAGGAATACAAAGAGTAACGAAATTAATTTTTTTAAGTACATAAGTAAATACAACGCATACACACCACCACACCAACCAAAATACATACATAAATATCATGAAATTACTATGTTGAGTGCGCGCGCGTATGTAAAATACGATCTTCGACATATACATATTCAAATAAGAAAAACTATCGCGGATTTTGATCAAAACCTTATCAACTCTTAATTTTTATATGAAAATTATAAATATAAATTTTCGACTTGATCAATGGGGCAGTTTCTGAAATATTCTGTGGTAAAATTTTCGACAAAAAAAAAAAACTTCCGGTTGACTGATTTTAATGATTTAATGACGTGTCGAGAAAAAAAAAATCAGCTATTCAATGATACCATTGATATCAATAACTGAAAATCGTCAAAACATGCATATAGCAGAGACAGGGTTGCCAGACGTCCTGATTTGAGCGGGTCTGTCCCGAGTTCAACAGACAAATCCGAGTCCCGCATTGCCTCCGAAAATCTCGATTAAATAAAAATGTTATTTGTAGAAAAATGTATGTAGTTAACCCATTTGAACCCGGTTGACCTTTGCGATCCCTGCAGGCTGTAAACCAAAACGGTCTTTGGGGGCCTTTTCACATTTTTGCGTCTTAATTAAAACGGAGCACATAAAAAGATCGTAAAACCTTTCGTTAAGCTTACACAAGTACATCTCGAAGATGAATTTTATGACTTTTTTCACAAGTTCAAACCAATTCATCTTCGAGTTTTGGTGGGACAACATCGGACACTTTTACGTCGCAGATATGTCGGAGAGAAAACAAACATAAGTTTTTTTTATTTTGTATATTTTTAAATTTATCTTTGTGTTTCTAATACCTAACAACTTACTTTATAATATAAGTAAGATGAATTGTGTCAAAATATCACATATGGATGAAAAAAAACTCCAAAGTCGAACAGGATCTATATGACCATTTGGGGAAATGAAACATGTTTTATAATTTTATTTTTTTTTATTTGAATTTTTTTTTTATTAAATTTTGAATAGAACTTGAATCAAATAATTATACATAGAATAAAAAAAAAGTTACAAAAAAAAAAAATTTGATTCACATAATCATATGTAATACATACGCATACTTATTACAATACTTATACAATGTCATTAAAAATGTAAAAATAAAGTCATTTAATTAAAAAAAAATTAGTTGTGATATGGTTACAGCTTACAGCTACACCCTGGAATTAAATTTGCAATGTTTTTTGATCATTTTTTTTTTACGAGTGCAAATTTGATGACTGAACATTCCAAAAGAAAAAAATTGGTGGAACTGGTACTGTCCGTGAAAATAGAATAATAAATAGATAAATGTAATATGTACAATCGATATATGGGTGGGGTAGATCAAATGGACAACCATATATCCAATTACTAAATCAGTATGAGGGTAAAACATGGTACATGTCCATTCTGTTTTGGAATATCGACTTGGCACTGAACAACTCTTGGATACTCAGCAAAAGTTTTGGCTGTAAGCTTGATAAATTGGAATTTATCAGGCAGGTATCCGAGACGCTGTGCAAGACCTACGGGCAGAAAAAAAAACTAAAACCAGGTCCTTTTAGAGCTAATAAAGTTGGCCAAAATCATAAAGATGTCGGAAGACATTTGATTTTGATCAAGCAACCAAGACGGACCTGTGACCATTGCAAAATGAGAACAAAATCTGCTTGTAATAGTTGCGATGTTCCATTGCATGACAAATGCTTTGTACCATATCACAACTAATTCATCATAATTTTCATGCTGGATGAAGGCCTCTCCAATCCTCTTTCATTCCTGTCTGTTTTTAATGACATTGTATAAGTATGCGCATGTATTATGTGAATCAAATTTTTTTTTTGTAATTTTTTATTTTTTGTTTTTTATTCTACATACATGTATGTAAATTAGTTGATTTAAGTTCTTTTCAAATTTAATAAAAAAAAACAATGAAAATTAAAGAAAAAAAAAAAAAATAAAACATGTTTCATTTCCCCAAGTGACCTTTGAGGACCCCGTCTAGAAAACAAATAAAAATGTTAAAAAATCAATTGATTATCTAATCCTAATCCATAAAAAATATTTTCAATAAAATAACTCAAAGATTTTGGAAAATAAACGAAAAAGTAGTTCTGGGCACATGGGACTTGTGTTTTCTCGCGAGTTCTGGGTACAAATGGGTTAAAAGAGGCTTGCTTAATTTTTACCTATATGAAGATGGAAACGTGGATGCTGAATTTAAGAATGTTACGTAAGATCCAGTGCACACAAAGAAGCATGGAAAGATGTATGCTTGGTATAACAAGAAGAGATCGTAAGAGGAATATGTACACGGGTAAGAAGTATGACCAAAGTGGCAGATATAGCGAAACGTGTGAAAAAGTTGGAGTGGACACAGCCAGAAGAATGGATGGGAGATGAACGCGATAAATGGTATCTGAGAAGATGAGAAAGAAAACAATGTAGACCGAGTGGAGGATGGGGTGATGAATTGAGAAGAATGCGTGGAGTCAAGTGGATGCAGATTGCTCAAGACAGACAATGACAGAGGATTAGAGAGACCTCCATCGAGTAGTGGATGGTGAACGGCTGAAAATGATGATGCTAATTTGATTAAAATTATCTATTTTTTCTTAATTTCTTCCTTGATTCCTTAACTTTTTTTTTGATTGTTCGAAATGGTGACTGTCCCGATCTGTGATTTTGGAAATCTGGCAACCCTGAGCAGATATCAATATATCTATGTAATAACGTCTGTACGTTATTTCGAAATTTCAGTAAAAATTAGATCGGGGAGATCCCGAATGAATTGCGCTCTTTATTTCTCTCACACACAGTGCGTGTGAGTGAGAGGTCATTGTTATTAGCTTATTACTCATTATTACCCATTAGGACCAGTCTGTTGCAGCCGCTCCTCGTAGTAGGTGTTGCTCTGTCGATACTCTCGCTGCGTTCGATACTCTCAATCTTATATTTTATTTATCATTTTACGATTTATATCATTATTTATTAACCGTATATTTTATAATCCTGTTGTCTCCAACGAAAGGTCTATTCATTGTGGTTATTTCTCCAATGAAAGGTCTCTTCTTTGGGGGGGTGGTGGCCTCATTTGAGAGTGTGGTGGCCTCATTTGAGGGTCTTGAGGAGGCAGTATCTGACTGGATAGTGACTCCTCAAGGCGGGCTTAACATCTATTCTATTAATTTAAACATTCTGATAATAAGGAATCAAAGAGTAATATTCTTTGAATACCCGTGAAACTCGTAGAGTTACTGGAAAAGAAAATTTTTAAATAGCTTGATAAATTATTTGTTAAATCTACTTTGTATTTTATGTTGTTTTCAATCTTATGTGAAATATACTTTTAAAACTTAAAAATGTAATTTTTATTGTCTACATCTACTATATAAAATTCAATGTTTGTTTGTTTGTCGTTCCGCTATGCAAATCTACAGTTTTCAACTTGGAACCGCCAAACTTGGTATACTATCTCATGATACCCTAAGTCAGACCGTAGGTGGGTTTTGGAAGGGTCGGGGGTTTTTTCATTCATAAACTTTTCACCCGCTCGAGCAACGCCGGGCAATTCAGCTAGTATTATATACAATTTAGTTTAGTTTTAGTTTTTTTGTTTAAACATTTTACTCATCCTGGGATTTGAACAATTGTGATGTTGATTAACTTAATTTTTCAAAATAAACTTGGTGGCATATTTGGATTTCATAAACGATATTTATAATTATTCTAATTACTTTGGCTTGCATGTATTATAACTCCATCTATGTAATAGTACAGAAATTTGTATAGGAAAAAAAAGTAAATTTGAAAACCTTTAAAATATATATATTTATGTATATATCTTCATACATATCACATCCCGAGAGCACAAAGGTATCATTATACCTTTGAGAATGGACTACATCTTTGATGACCTATTGAATATGGTGAGGCCATTAATAACAAAACAAGATACTGTCATGAGAGAATCTTGAGTACTGTAGAAAGATTTGTCATAACGTTTAGATATTTAGCAAGAGGCAGAAGTTATGAAGTTTAGCGTAGCAATATCGTCACAATTTTTATCAAGAATTATTCCTGAAACATGTTGGGCTATCTAGAAAGTTCTTAAAAAATGTATTGAAAAAATATATCTATAGGTATGTATATCTACATAAATAATTTTTTTTTTAAATGCAATAAAATCTTTTAAACCATCACAAGCTTCACGTACGGTAGCGCTGTTATTCGAGATATCTTGATTGAGTTGGGTAGCAGAGGCAATTTTATTGGTAGGGACACCTTGTGATAAGAAGAGTATTTATAGGTACGGAAACTATTTGATGAAGTGGATTATGCTGGAGATTGAAACGGTATAGAAGGAGGGGTGAGTTTAGAGTAAAAGCAGATTGAAGCGATAATTTGTCCATCCTGGCATAAGAAATTATTTTTGAAATAAATTTAAGGGCTATACTCTGCTGAAATGTATTTAGATCTTTCAAATGTGTTGCGACATATCTCCCAAATGTGTCTGGCGCACTTTCTGGTTCAGGTGACAAAATTTTTTTGGATGCTATCTACCAGTACTGTATGCCGATTGTTTATTAAATTTTTGCGAATTTTTTTTTCGTAGCCGGTGCTTTAAATACCAAAGAATCCCTTTGATAGCTTTGTTCAGATACCTACAACTGAATATAAATAAATGGAAAGAAACAGCTAAGACTTTCGAAGCGATTTGGCAATTTAATAATTGTGTAGGTGCTATAGATTCAATAAACAGGTGGTGCCAGAAATAGCTATTGTCTTTAAACATCAATTAGTGCTCTGATTTACACATAGGCCACTCAAATCCCCAAATCCATTATTTAACAAATAATATTCCAAAAGTAGCATTACAAATAAAGTGATCTAGGTATTTTGTTATCACAAAACACCTGAAATGCCGCCCGCCCATGTATATAAATAAATGAATATGTAATCGTTATCGATCTCGGTCGACGGCGAACGCAGATCTGCTCTGGCGGTACTTTGAACCGAGTACTTTGGCGGTACTTTGAACTTGCGAATTCTGCGATAGTAAAACGAACTCGTCGTAGAATTTGTCTAGTCGCAGTCCAAGATGTCAAGAAGCGATGTCATCAGTCTGAAAACAATTAAAATTTCAAATGTCAATTCAACGATGATGGACAATATGTAAAAATAAACTTGACAAGTTTATAAATATGTAAACCTTCAAACATGACCAATAAATAAATGAAAATTGTAATCGCCTATACCGCATGTCATACCACTACCACCTATACCACCTACTACACCACCTATGTCTAGGTTATCGATCCTGGTGGATGCCGTCCATTTGAACCGAGTCTCTCTAAAAAATCTCTAATACCCAAACGAATGTCTCGTCGCAATCGAAGATGTACTCACTGGCCTATAGCAAAGTTACAGTTTGCTGTGAAGGTTCATTCTTCATTCGGTTGTTCATTGATTCAAACTAGTAGTCCTAAACTCAAATGATTTTTTAAGTATAATCGTATCGGCTGTCGGCTGTCATCGTTGGCATGGTACGCATTGGCTCGTCAAGCTCAAGGTATACCATAGCAGGGAATACTTGGAAGGTTATAAGACTATCTGCCCTTCTTCCAAAAGTAAATCATTGATGTATTAACGTAGTTCAACCATTGGTCAATTTCACACTTGACTGACGTTTAAATATGTCAACAATGCACATATACACGCTTCTCAATACACTTCCTCTTACGATTGTCAAACGGTTATTAATCCGAGCATACCACTTCCGGCGTGGGGCTAATGGACAAGTACAAAAAAAAAAACAAGGTACTTGTCTGCTAAGTCCCCGCCGGAAGTAGTCCCCAGTGATTGCACCTCCTACCGTTTACCATTCCCGCCCCTGAGAGTGTTTTGGAGAATCGTGTATATGCATTGTTGACATACTGATCTGACGTTTCACGTAAGAAAATTTGGCAATAATTGAACTACGTTAATACATCAATGATTTACTTCTAGAGCAGGGCAGATAGTCTTATAACCTTCCAAGCGTTCCCTGATATGGTATACCTTGACCTTGATGACCTCGGCGCTCCCATATATGAACGATGACAGCCTGACAGCGATACGATTATATTCATCCAAAAATCATTTGAGTTTAGGACTACTAGTTTGAATCCAATGAACAACCGAGTGAAGAATGAACCTTCGCAGCAAACTGTAACCTTTTATAGGCTTTTGAATACATCTTCGATTACGACGAGACATTCGTTTGGGTATTAGAGATTTTTAAAAGAGACTCGGTTCAAAGTAGGCCGGCGTCCACCAGGATCGATAACATAGACATAGGTGGTATAGGTTGTAGTGGTATGACATGCGGTATAGGTACGGTGACCATACGTCCTTTATTTAAGAGGACAGTCCTTTATTTCACCGCTCTGTCCTTTAGATTTATTTATTTTCTAAAATTGCCCTTTTGACCTTTATTTTGTGAAGCTGACTATCCCTGTTTCACCGTAGTTCAATATGTAAATCACAACATGTGTTTTCGGAATCAGGTAGAAAATGCATTTTTAACAAAACATTAGAAGAGGAATTTCCTTTCATTAAAAGGGGAATAACGGATAGTGACGTCTTTGAGCAATGTAATACTAGAGAAATTTTCAGTACGATTTCTAACGGACAGACTTGGAACGCTTTCCGTATATATATCATATAACCCTATAATCCGTGTATCTGAAAAAAAGGGGGCCCGTTGGAGATTAAAAACATTGGTTTATTCCGACTCGGCTAGTCTGGATTGCACGAGTATTGTACATTGACGATCGATCGTTGTTTACTATTGCACGATCGAAAAATATGTGTCAACCTTTTGATACTAGTGAGTAATTAATTCAATTCGATTCCCGCCGGACAGACTTTACCTCTTTATTAGTACTAGAATATTTCCCGCTGCATTGTATTGCATAGTAACGGGTGTTTATTATCCGGAATTCCGGATAATGGAGGTTCTACTGTACTAGTAAATAATTATATACTAATGTATGTACATAACATTGTCTTTTGCTCCGCAGGCAGTGATATCATTATGGATCATGACAATCCAGAGAAGGGAATGCTAAATTATCGATTTGATCACGTCCACACGTGTCGCACGGCAAAGGTTGAGATTGTGGACAGTCGCGATGTCCTTCATGAACGAGATATACGTCGTATGAGTCATACGGCAATGATGCGACTTTCGTCGAAATTAGACCATGCACTAGAAGAAAATAAGAAGCTCAAATATTTAGGCATGCTTAATTTGGACGTTTTACGGCAACAAAGCGAAGAAATAGTACAAAAAAATAGAAAAATAAAACTGTATCAACAAAAAATTGAAAAGGTACATATATGTTCATCGATATTTCACCTGTTACAACAATTAATTAACAACAATTACTAAATTTGATTATGATCAATAAACGATATACATATTCGTATTCTTATACATACAAACTTTGGATTTTGTACATGTAGATACATCGTTATGACAATATGAATCTCACTGGACTAATTCCTTACATCTTCGACACTGTTTTAATAATAATTATTATGAAGATTACTTACATACTTTGGAGAATTTTTTTACATTTTTAAATTTTTTTATAAATAATTTTTTTCTTACATTTCAGTTAAAGCTATTGGTCAATCAAGGCAAAGGTGGATCGCTAAATCTTCGTTTAAATCCATTACATTTCACGTCGCTCGGTCAGCCCGTGTCTACTGTGACGATTTTACCGGAATCGGCGACACAAGTATGCCATGGATTTGCACATGCATGTTGTTTCATATACACAATCGCTAACTACTAACCAAACTAACGAGACGCACGTTTCAATTTGAATTTTATTGTATAATTTTGCTCACAGGTCACAAATGCGAATATTTTTTGTATTATAAACAGTAATAGCGGCATTGATAATGTCATCGCCAACTCGTCCTCCGATAAAAATCACGATATTATTGAATCTTATCCAGGTAATTGGCGTTGCAATTTACAACAAATTGATTGATTTTATAAAACCGCCTGTATAAAGTGTATGTGTTGATAAAAATTCCAGACGATATCCCGGATAGCGTGTTCGAAACACAACCTTATATATGTACACAGGTCCAACCCAGGATTCAAACTAAAATTCAACCAATCATACAGCCTACGGTTCGTCGACGTCCACCGCACCCGTTAGAGGTAAATGTGATCGTATTGGGGAATCCAAATACGATCACACAGCCTGAGCTTCGTCCACGCCCACTGCACCCGTTTATAAACAGTAATAGCGGCATTGATAATGTCATCGCGAACTCGTCCTCCGATGAAACTCACGATATTATTGAATCTTATCCAGGTAATTGGCGTTGCAATTTACAACAAATTGATTGATTTTATAAAACCGCCTGTATAATGTGTATGTGTTGATAAAAATTCCAGACGATATCCCGGATAACGTGTTCGAAACACAACCTAGTATATGTACACAATCGGGAAATCCAAATACGATCACACAGCCTGCGGTTCGTCCACGCTCATCGCACCCGTTGGAGGTAAATGTGATCCAATCGCGGAATTCAAATGCGTTGTAAGTTGTAAAAGTTTGAGATTGTGCTTATTTTGAATATTGAATGCTACTATTTTAGGTTGTTTTTATTTTTCAGACATTTTAAGAACATTCATAAGAATAAAATTCCAGTCCGAAGTAAAAAAATTGTGTCCGAAACAGTTAATCCAATTAAAGTGATTCCAGAAAACGAAATAATATTACCACAGAAAGAAAGTTTTTTTTTCACAACGGGGCTAAAAGATAAACTGCGTCCAGTAGACAGATTACTATCGAGAAGAACCAAATTACCAGAAAACCGTACATCTTTCAAAAAAAGCTCAAAAGAAAGAGTCAGCTGCAGAGATTTTTCCCCCGGGGAGTCTTCGCCAAATTTGGATTTCGGTGCTTCTTTAAAAGCATATTTTGAGGATATCGCCTCAATCAACCGAGCTGAAAGTGATGCTCTCAATACAGCTTTAAAAAATAAGTTGTTTAAAATTCACCACATGCCGTCATGCTCCGAACCGCCTCTAGATCTTGTAATATACTTATGGACTTTAATGAATTTATATTAATTTTAGAATAAGAGAGAATTTCTGGCCAGGAATAAAATACTTTGAATACAATTTCTGATGACGTAAATAGCGTTTACACTGTAAAGTCACATTTTGATTTTGCATATATTTTTAATCGTTATACCTTTTCATTTCCAAATCATCGTAAATGCTTTTTTTTTTCAGCACAACACACCTCATAGTTTTAAAAGCAGTTCTGCTAAAAAACGTGCCCGTAGCTCTAAAGTATCCGATTTGCCAGTGCCATTTTCGTGGTCAGTTTCTGGTCAGGAATATAAAGACCTCGAAAATGACGTAAATAGCGTTTACCATAGACCCATGTATGGATCATCGCTGATTTTTATTATTCGGCGCATGCAAGTTCTAAAGGAGATGAGGCCAGCGATACCGTCAGCTTGGAAGTGAGTTTTTTAAAACAGGCTGAAAAAAAAAACTGAATCCTTAGTGTTATAGATGAATTGATTCTATATAAAAATATTTTATTCGTGCTATTGCTTAAATAAAAAAAGAATTTAAAAATTATTTTTATATGATTTTCAAATAGATATGTAATATTACGTACTAGGAACAGGATCGGGAACACACGGGATAAGTGGCATTGCAAAGCATGCCGGGTCAGCTAGTATATATATATATATATATATTAATATACATATGTACTGTGTATAAATTATATATGTATATAAATATACATATATGTACTGTGTATTAAATTATAAATTTGTGATACATATTTCCAAAGATTTTTCTTCAAATGTAAATATATAATTTGGTACCATTTTCTAAAATTTATTTTATATTCTTGTTTATTAAGACTTATGTAAGTTACAATTAAGATAATTAAATCGCATAAAAATAAAAATAAACTATTATTGCATTTTTTTTTTAAACCAGCTTTAACAAACAAAATTAAATGGTAATATGTAGTTAATAGAGCCATATCGAATTGGCTAATTAATATTACATATTTGAAAATCATATAAAAATAATTAATATTACATATTTGAAAATCATATAAAAATAATTAATATTACATATTTGAAAATCATATAAAAATAATTAATATTACATATTTGAAAATCATATAAAAATAATTAATATTACATATTTGAAAATCATATAAAAATAATTAATATTACATATTTGAAAATCATATGAAAAATAATTAATATTACATATTTGAAAATCATATGAAAAATAATTAATATTACATATTTGAAAAAATAATTATTACATATTTGAAAATCATATAAAAATAATTAATATTACATTTTTGAAAATCATATAAAAATAATTAATATTACATATTTGAAAATCATTTGAAAAATAATTAATATTACATATTTGAAAATCATATAAAAATAATTAATATTACATATTTGAAAATCATATAAAAATAATTAATAAATTATTTTTTTATTTGGGCAATAGCACGAATAAAATATTTTTATATGGAATCAATTCATCTATAACACTATTCACAACACAATTCATCTATATCGCTGGCCTCATCTCCTTCAGAACTTGCATGCGCCGAATAATAAAAATCAGCCGATGATCCATACATGGGTCTATGGTAAACGCTATTTACGACATCTTCGAGTATTTTGTATTTGTGATCAGAAACTGACCACGAAAACGGCAATGGCGAATCGGCATGAGATATGGTAGAAACTTTAGATGCAGAGCTGAGCTAAGGGCACGTTTTCTTCTAACATTTCGTTTTTTAGTAGTACTGCTTTGAGAACACTGAGGTGTGTTGTGCTGAAAAAAAAAAGCATTTACGATGATTGAAAATGAAAAGGTATAATGATTAAAAATATATGCAAAATCAAAATGTGACTTACAGTTGGAGATTCATTAGATTGTGAAGACATTATACTTGTGGTACGATTTTTATTAGATTTTGACGATTTATCGTCTTGAGAATCTAAATAGTTTAGTGAATGTGGATTAGTGCTCGATTCTGAAACCTTGTCTAACATTTCATCTTGTATTTCATCGAGCGACTGCTGGTCACCAATTCTCTCATTCTAAAATTAATATAAATTCATTAAAGTCCATAAGGTTTAAAACATAAAAAAAATGTAAATATAATTATTACAAGATCCAGAGGCGGTTCGGAGCATGGCGACATGTGGTGAATTTTACACAAGTGATTTTTTATAGCTGTATTGAGAGCATCACTTTCGGCTCGGTTGATTGTGGCGATATCTTCAAAATATTCTACAGCACCGAAATCCAAATTTGCCAAAGACTCCCCGTAGGAAAAATCTCTGCAGCTGACTCTTTCTTTTAGGCTTGTTTTAAAAAATTTACGGTTTTCTGGTAATTTGGTTCTTCTCGATAGTAATCTGTCTACTGGACGCAGTTTATCTTTTAGCCCCGTTGTGAAAAACTTTCTTTTCTGTGGTAATATTATTTCGTTTTCTGGAATCACTTTAATTGGATTAACTGTTTCGGACACAATTTTTTTACTTCGGACTGGAATTTTATTCTTATGAATGTTCTTAAAATGTCTGAAAAATAAAAACAACCTAAAATAGTAGCATTCAATATTCAAAATAAGCACAATCTCAAACTTTTACAACTTACAACGCATTTGAATTCCGCGATTGGATCACATTTACCTCCAATGGGTGCGATGAGCGTGGACGAACCGCAGGCTGTGTGATCGTATTTGGATTTCCCGATTGTGTACATATACTAGGTTGTGTTTCGAACACGCTATCCTCAAAATATGCTTTTAAAGAAGCACCGAAATCCAAATTTGGCGAAGACTCCCCGGGGGAAAAATCTCTGCAGCTGACTCTTTCTTTTGAGCTTTTTTTGAAAGATGTACGGTTTTCTGGTAATTTGGTTCTTCTCGATAGTAATCTGTCTACTGGACGCAGTTTATCTTTTAGCCCCGTTGTGAAAAACTTTCTTTTCTGTGGTAATATTATTTCGTTTTCTGGAATCACTTTAATTGGATTAACTGTTTCGGACACAATTTTTTTACTTCGGACTGGAATTTTATTCTTATGAATGTTCTTAAAATGTCTGAAAAATAAAAACAACCTAAAATAGTAGCATTCAATATTCAAAATAAGCACAATCTCAAACTTTTACAACTTACAACGCATTTGAATTCCGCGATTGGATCACATTTACCTCCAACGGGTGCGATGAGCGTGGACGAACCGCAGGCTGTGTGATCGTATTTGGATTTCCCGATTGTGTACATATACTAGGTTGTGTTTCGAACACGTTATCCGGGATATCGTCTGGAATTTTTATCAACACATACACATTATACAGGCGGTTTTATAAAATCAATCAATTTGTTGTAAATTGCAACGCCAATTACCTGGATAAGATTCAATAATATCGTGAGTTTCATCGGAGGACGAGTTCGCGATGACATTATCAATGCCGCTATTACTGTTTATAAACGGGTGCAGTGGGCGTGGACGAAGCTCAGGCTGTGTGATCGTATTTGGATTCCCCAATACGATCACATTTACCTCTAACGGGTGCGGTGGACGTTGACGAACCGTAGGCTGTATGATTGGTTGAATTTTAGTTTGAATCCTGGGTTGGACCTGTGTACATATATAAGGTTGTGTTTCGAACACGCTATCCGGGATATCGTCTGGAATTTTTATCAACACATACACTTTATACAGGCGGTTTTATAAAATCAATCAATTTGTTGTAAATTGCAACGCCAATTACCTGGATAAGATTCAATAATATCGTGATTTTTATCGGAGGACGAGTTGGCGATGACATTATCAATGCCGCTATTACTGTTTATAATACAAGAAATATTCGCATTTGTGACCTGTGAGCAAAATTATACAATAAAATTCAAATTGAAACGTGCGTCTCGTTAGTTTGGTTAGTAGTTAGCGATTGTGTATATGAAAGAACATGCATGTGCAAATCCATGGCATACTTGTGTCGCCGATTCCGGTAAAATCGTCACAGTAGACACGGGCTGACCGAGCGACGTGAAATGTAATGGATTTAAACGAAGATTTAGCGATCCACCTTTGCCTTGATTGACCAACAGCTTTAACTGAAATGTAAGAAAAAAATTATTTATAAAAAAATTTAAAAATGTAAAAAAATTCTCCAAAGTATGTAAGTAATCTTCATAATAATTATTATTAAAACAGTGTCGAAGATGTAAGGAATTAGTCCAGTGAGATTCATATTGTCATAACGATGTATCTACATGTACAAAATCCAAAGTTTGTATGTATAAGAATACGAATATGTATATCGTTTATTGATCATAATCAAATTTAGTAATTGTTGTTAATTAATTGTTGTAACAGGTGAAATATCGATGAACATATATGTACCTTTTCAATTTTTTGTTGATACAGTTTTATTTTTCTATTTTTTTGTACTATTTCTTCGCTTTGTTGCCGTAAAACGTCCAAATTAAGCATGCCTAAATATTTGAGCTTCTTATTTTCTTCTAGTGCATGGTCTAATTTCGACGAAAGTCGCATCATTGCCGTATGACTCATACGACGTATATCTCGTTCATGAAGGACATCGCGACTGTCCACAATCTCAACCTTTGCCGTGCGACACGTGTGGACGTGATCAAATCGATAATTTAGCATTCCCTTCTCTGGATTGTCATGATCCATAATGATATCACTGCCTGCGGAGCAAAAGACAATGTTAAAGTACAATGTTAAGAAATGTTTTTTTTTTTTTTTGGAACATATGTACATACATTAGTATATAATTATTTACTAGTACAGTAGAACCTCCATTATCCGGAATTCCGGATTGGAATTAATAATTTTTTTTTTTAGTGCAAATCCCGAATATGGAAATCAATGTAACTCAACAGATTTATCAAAGGTTGATATTAATATATTTTTCAAAAAGA